>WBZZ01006858.1:47500-55000 GCA_019918135.1 Paulinella micropora | reverse complement strand
ACAGAAAGGCAGGTAGACAGGTAGACAGCTAGGTAGGTAGATAAGTAGGTAGGCAGGCAGGTAGGTAGGTAGGTAGGTAGATAGGTAGGTAGGTAGGTAGGTAGGGATAAGCAAACAGATAGGGTAGGATAGATGGGTGGTAGGTGGGACTGTACGGGGTGTCGGCGGAGACACGAAGGTAGGCAGGCAGGTAGACAGGCAGGCAGACAGGCAGGCAGACAGGCAGGCAGACAGGCAGGCTGGTAGACAGGCAGGCAGGTAGACAGGCAGGTAGGAAGGTAGGAAGGTAGGTAGGTAGGTAGGAAGGTAGGTAGGTAGGTAGGTAGGTAGGTAGGTAGGTAGGTCGACACACAGACAGGTAGGAAGAAAGGGTAGGATTAGATGGGTGGGTAGATAGATAGATAGATGAAATATCGACTAATGTCAGAAAAAAGGAGCTTCTGATTTCGTCAACCAGGAAGTCTGTGGGTAAAGTATTAACCCGATGCCCAGCTAAGCCGTGATGTTTGCACGGAAGGGACTGATACAGGCAATACCAAAGCTCCCTAGTACCAGGCGGGGCCAGGGCTCGTTCCATAAAGCGCCCCTTGCAGAACGAGCTCCCACCTCCATTACAGAGGGCCCAGTAAGCAGATGGAGTTTCGAGACTGTTCGACAGTCTAGTATAAACCGACAGAGCACTGTGGGTTTTATTCCGGGCTCAACAAGCGAGAAAGGGCACCCTGAGAGAACAGGATTGTGCTTCCCGTCGCTATTTCGGCATGTGACTTATAGGCGTATGGCTAGGCACACAAAAGGCACCCCACCACGGGCCCAGCACACCCATACCATCCCCTAATTCTCTGTCTGTCGACAGATGGCACCCATTTCAAAAAAAATCAAGCCCAAGAGAGGGTCAGTGACACCTCAAGTGGCCTTGGTTCATTCCGTAGAGTAAGTGATAAGATCAACTGATGAAATATCGACTAATGTCAGAAAAAAGGAGCTTCTGATTTCGTCAACCAGGAAGTCTGTGGGTAAAGTATTAACCCGATGCCCAGCTAAGCCGTGATGTTTGCACGGAAGGGACTGATACAGGCAATACCAAAGCTCCCTAGTACCAGGCGGGGCCAGGGCTCGTTCCATAAAGCGCCCCTTGCAGAACGAGCTCCCACCTCCATTACAGAGGGCCCAGTAAGCAGATGGAGTTTCGAGACTGTTCGACAGTCTAGTATAAACCGACAGAGCACTGTGGGTTTTATTCCGGGCTCAACAAGCGAGAAAGGGCACCCTGAGAGAACAGGATTGTGCTTCCCGTCGCTATTTCGGCATGTGACTTATAGGCGTATGGCTAGGCACACAAAAGGCACCCCACCACGGGCCCAGCACACCCATACCATCCCCTAATTCTCTGTCTGTCGACAGATGGCACCCATTTCAAAAAAAATCAAGCCCAAGAGAGGGTCAGTGACACCTCAAGTGGCCTTGGTTCATTCCGTAGAGTAAGTGATAAGATCAACTGATGAAATATCGACTAATGTCAGAAAAAAGGAGCTTCTGATTTCGTCAACCAGGAAGTCTGTGGAGATAGATAGATAGATAGATAGATAGATAGATAGATAGATAGATAGATAGATAGATATGTTTGGTCTATCAGCTCTGCATATCCGAAGACATAGGCATCCATTCCACCCCGCCGCCAATCAGCGACTGGGTAGCGAGCTGGGAATGGGCACTAGGCCCCGAATTTGTGCAGTCTGACGGTTCTACGCGTGATCTCTTGTGGAGTCTTTGAGTGTCCGGCACGGGGGAGTTAGGGCTGGAAGAGTTATCGGGCGCACGGTGTGATTGGTCGCGAGGTCGTTTGGAAACAAAGTAACTCCTGATGTCCTGCTGGCCGTCTCGATCGGCAGCGGGCCTCAGAAGGCGGGTCAACTCTTTGCCTCGGGTTTCGTAGGCTTGTTGGACAAAGAATTGGATATGTGCATCCGCGCTCGGGCACGGAATGCGCTGTCGCGTTGGGGCCCCCAAAATGAACGTGCTCATTTCTGTTTCCGAGCCCTCATCGGATAATCCTGATAAGAACTGGCCACAGCTGGGCTTGCCCTTGCGTTCGCAAGTGCAATGTGCCCTGATCATGTCCATCATGAGGTCCCTGTCGCTATCGTACCGATCACAGTCAAGGAGGAAATGTTCCACCGTTTCTTCTGCCTCCCCGCAAAGGCAGAGTGACGAGCGTGAACGTACGGTTTTCGCCATGAGGTAGTTCAGGGCTGCCGACCCGGTCAACAATCGTCGACGAAGGACATTGGCGGCCCCGTTGCTCCTCGTGGCAAGAAGAGGCTGGAACTTAGTGGTGTTGTGCAACGCACTGGCGATAAGTCTGGCCTGGCTGCCCTCTTTTTCAGCAGCCTGCGTTAGCTTGGCCAAATCGTGACGTACCGACCAGGCGTCCACTGCTCGGTCCCACACTCTCCTAGCATAGACCCTCGCTCCCTCTCTGGTTTCTGGGTCGGAGGGTACAGCCGACCCGTCTACGAGAGCCATTGCTCTTTCAGAGTGTTCATCCTCTAGTAGCGAAGCACACTGTGCCTGCCAAGTCGAAGACGTCCTGCCCGACACTCTGGAGTTCGGTTTTGGTAGCGAGACCAAGTAGCGGGGCCATCGGTCGCGTGACATGAGGTAAAGCTCGGCTCTATACCGCAGCTTTTTAGCCAGGAATCTGGTCTCCAGGCTGATTTGCCCAGCTAAGGCCCTCACCGCCCCTTGCGAGGCCTTGTGGCGAATGCTCAGCATTGCCGTAAGCACGTGATATTGAATGGCCTCGTACTGCCTGCGTTTGGTGTCATTGAAGGTCGTCACCTCTGCTCCATATTCCAGAGATGAGAGTGTAGTTGTGGTCCACATGGCTCGCTTAGCCGCAAAGGGGATTTCTCTCCTTGCGAACAAACGTGCCAGCGCCACGTGCCCTTTGCGAGCCTTTGCTAGGGCGCGCTCATGGTGTGCGTCCCAGCTCAAGGTGTCCGTCAGCGTGAGCCCTAGGTATTTGTACTGCTTGACCACCTCGATTGCCTTTGAGCCGTAGTAGTAGCCTTCCGCTTTGCGACATACCCCACGTGGGTGAACTTCCACCTGACTTTTGGCCAAGTTGATTTCGATCCTCCACGTATCACAAAACGAACGCACCACGTCGATCATGGCGTTCAGCTCCTCCGGCGGTTACGCGAGCATGACGACATCGTCTGCGTAGAGCAAACTCCGCAACTGTCGTCGGGTGGCCGGACCCTCGGGACTGTATGCCAGCCCTTTGCACCGTTCCGCCAACATTTCAGCAAGTGCGTCGATGAAGATAAGGAACAGGACAGGAGAGAGGGGGTCTCCTTGGCGAACTCTTTGTGCCACAGGGACGGGTTGGGTCAGGCAGCCATCTACGAGGACTCGCATGCAAATTCCTCTGCATGCATCACGAATGATGCGCCAGGCCCGTCCACGAATTCCGCTCTGCCACAGTCGTTCCCATAAGCCATCTTGCCAAACGGTATCGAACGCCTTCCGGAAGTCCACAAGAACAGATGAGTACTGCGTCTCGTTAACTTCCTGCGTACCAGAGCCTCGTGCAATGAGATTATTTGGTCCGTTGTGGACCGGTTTGGACGAAAGCCCCCTTGTTCCTCTGACAGTTTCCCTTCCATGAAGCCAGACAAGCGCCTAGCCCACAGACTGAGATAGAGCTTTCCTAGACAGCTCATTAGAGCGATGCCCCGGTAGTTTCCCAAGTCAGCTGGGTCTCCGTCTTTGTAGAGGTTGACAAGTGTGCCCATCCCCCAGTCGTCAGGCGTTGTCTCAATATCCCGAAGGAAGTTGAACACCCTCAGGAGGAGTTGGCGCAT
This sequence comes from Paulinella micropora, assembly GCA_019918135.1. Classification (NCBI taxonomy): domain Eukaryota; phylum Cercozoa; class Imbricatea; order Euglyphida; family Paulinellidae; genus Paulinella; species Paulinella micropora. Next base: position 51,131 of record WBZZ01006858.1, on the reverse strand, counting down.
GGTAGCGCCACCGCACTTGAACATTTCGTTTCGAGTTTCGTCACTGCCACACGCCTTGCCGAACTGGGCCTGTTCAAAGCACTCTTCCAGCTCCTCCAGTGTGAACTCCCCGTCAAGGTCGATCTCAGCTTGTGCGACAGAGTCCCGGAGGTGCTCCGCCATACGCGCCTCGACGGTGGTTCGGAAAGTTTCGTCAAAGGAGGGGTTTTGCAGAGGGGCACCTAGTTTGGCCCTATACCTGGTCACCGTGTCCAATCTCTCGGTCTGCGTAGTCGCCATGGTACCGTCCTCCTTACGGATCGGGTGTACCGTTGAGGCGCTAGCCTGTGGCACAAGTCGCCTGGCCAGGCTGTAGAAGTTCTTAGTGTCATGACGGCCGTGTGCGTCCACCATATTCGCCAAGAAACGCTCCCAGCTAGCCCGCTTCTTTGCCCGAACGAGTGCACGCGTTCTGCTTTGTGCCTCGGAGTATTGGACCCAGGTGTGCTCGGAGGGTGATTTAACGAAGACCCGATACGCGTTTCTGCGGGCGTTGATTGCAGTACGCAATCCGTCGTCAAACCAATCTCGGCGGAACTCCTTGGCAACCAGCCGGTCTCCCACCGAGGCTTTCAAAGCCGCGAACGACCTCTTAATGAACTCGCTCGTGACCTCGTTGGCTAGGCGTAGCCTTGTTGGCTGGTCCTTTTCCCGAGCTCCGCCAGGGAGTGTGAAGTCCGCAAAGCTTTCCTCCAGCTTTGCTTCATAAAGTGCCCGGTTGGACTCCACAGCCTCACGGTCTTCGGCTGAACCCCCTTTCAAGACTAGCTTGTGCAGGTTGAACTTCCGATACCGTACCCTTTCCGCCTGAGGATCGCTCGTCGGGGGCAGCGTAGTTTCACATAGACGGGCCGGTGATCTGATTCCAGGTCCCCGGTATCTACCCCAAAGAGCGCACTCTTCTTTTCTGTAGGGAAGAGCCGGGGGGTGACTACGATGTAGTCAAGGGCCGATACCGCCAGGCCCACCTCCCCTTCTGTCGTGACTACCTGCAATCTCGTTGCGTGACCACGCTCCGAGCCCGGAGCTTTAAAGTGACCGTTGAGGGCCACCATGTCATTCTGGGAGATCAGCTCGGCGAGTAGTTGGCCATTGTCGGTGCGCTTGACATTATAGTCGAAACTCCCTAGCAGGCCCTGCTCCCGCTCAGTCGTGGGGGGTCCAAGTTTGGCATTCATGTCGCCCAGGACTATGACCTCCCCCCGGCTCCTGTACAGCGCTACCATCTCTGATAGCGCCGCCCAGGCAGCTTCTCTCTCTTCCCGTATGGCTGACTCTTGCGGCATGTACGCCGAGAGTACGTAGATGTCTTCTTCCCCTCGTGTGCCCGCTGCAATGCGTATCCCGTGGAAATGAGGATTCCCCTGTTCCAGAGATTTTACGTAGGGCACAAGGTGGAGACCGACCAAGAAGCCAGTCCCCGATTGCGCCCCAGCGCCGGAGCCCCCAACCAGCTGTAGTTCTTGGCCCGAAGTTTACCCATGGCCGCTTCCGAGAGGTTGTGCTCCTGCACTGCTACAATGTCATAGCGGCGCAAGTTGTAGTGCACTTCCCGCTCCGCGATGCATTTCAAGGCTTTTCCGTTCCAGTTGTGCGTTGCAACTTTAAACACGAAGGGTGTTGGTTGCGTCCTCGCCTTCTTCTGCTGCCCCTTGCGTTCAGGTATCGCCGTCGCGGGGTCATCCGCAAGAGGTGCGTCCAATGGCGGTATGGGCTCAATCGGCAGCTTTTCAAAAGGATTGGCTTGTGGTACGAAGTTGTTAGGTAGGTCAACGGTGCGCTTGGCGCGCGCCTCGCTCTCCACGCCGCGGACCGCCCATTGAGTGTGCCGTCGCACTCCCAGTGTGCGGCCCCAGCAGGCATGGAACTTTCGCTCCTTCGCCCAATCCATAAGGCTCAGCATGCTCTCCTCCCGCTCTTGCCTTGAGGGGAAGGTCACTTGGACGTGGGCCCCTGCCCCAGCGCCTACATGGGTGATCTGAACCTTTAACCCTGCTTGGCAGAGGGTTCTTCCAAGGGTCTTCAAACAGCAGGTTGAAGGAACCCCCCACAGTATTGCACTGCGGAGGTCCACTTCATACTGTTTGCGTCGTCTCCGACGCGTCCCGGCGGTTTGCCATTCCTCGCCGCCGGGATCCGGGTTGGGGGCTTGGTCCCGCTCCCCCTCCCCGTCGGACTTCTCTGCCCTGGACCGCTTAGGAGGGAAGCGCAGAGACGTAATTTTACCATTACAGATCATCGCAAGCCCACGCTTGGTCCCTACCTTCACGGAGGACCGAGGAGCCCTGTCCGCATGGGCTGTTAGCCTGCGTTGCGCCCGCACAGGCACCAGCACGGCCGGAGTCACAGTTGCAGGACTACCGCCTTTCCCATAGGCGTCGGTGGCGGCTCCGACCTTAGCAGTAGTGACGATCATGTTGTTGTTGGATGGCCGTGTCCTACACCAATTTAGATCACCAGGGGTACCGAAAACCTGATGCTCGTCCTGCGGTGGTGACAGAGGTTGCGGCCTTGAGTTGCAACCTCCTTGTCCTGCATAGCTGATCCTCCAGTGTATCCACACCGCCGAGAAGAGAGAAAGCTATACGAGGATTCGCGAAACCCGACGCAGTGCCGCCCCTCACTGCGCGACAGGCAGTGCCGTGCTCGACAATGCCGCCCCTCACTGTCGTTTGTAACCAGCCGACCAGGCCACCAATACATCGTGCACCGCAACAACCCCCCCAACCCCTTGCCCCCCCGAACCTTTGCTCGCAGAGCCACAAAAGAACGCGCGCAGCCTAGGGCTGGGCAGTTATGGTGTAAACTACCCAGTCCATTGGAGACCAAGAAAACAAGACAGCAAATGGCAAACAGAGGCAAGAGCAGACATGGGCGCAACAAATAAACAGCAATAATTCCTTAATCTAGGGGGTTTGGTTTTAGGCCGGAGCACTGAGCAGCTGGCCCTCTGCATTCCCCCGGGATAGATAGATAGATAGATAGATAGATAGATAGATGGATGGATGGATGGATAGATGGATAGATAGATAGATGCATAGATGGATAGATGGATAGATAGATAGATAGATAGATAGATAGATAGATAGATAGATAGGTAGATAGGTAGGTAGGCGTGTACCGGCAGACGGATCGGGGCTTGTAGATAGATAGATAGATAGATAGATAGATAGATAGATAGATAGATAGATAGATAGATAGATAGATAGATAGATAGATAGGTAGGTAGGTAGGCGTGTACCGACAGCCGGGTCGGGGCTTGTAGATAAATAGAGAGATAGATAGATAGATAGATAGATAGATAGATAGATAGATAGATAGATACATAGATAGATAGATAGATAGATGGATAGACAGGTAGATAGGCATGTACCGACAGCCGGATCGGGGCTTGTAGATAGATAGATAGATAGATAGATAGATAGATAGATAGATAGATAGATAGATAGATAGATAGATAGATAGGGGTGTACCGACAGCCGGGTCGGGGCTTGTAGATAGATAGATAGATAGATAGATAGATAGATAGATAGATAGATAGATAGATAGGCATGTACCTACAGCAGGGTCGGGGCTGGCTTGCTCCGCCTGT
>WBZZ01006858.1:0-25000 GCA_019918135.1 Paulinella micropora | reverse complement strand
TAATATTATCGTTTTCAACCGGCTCAAAAGTACTACTGATATAAATAAAAACGTGCCGTGACGGATATTACTCGCGACATTCAAGAGGGGGAAATTTTTTTTTTTTTTGATTTTGGTTGGAATTCAAGTTAATTTTGGTTGGAATTTTAATTTTGCTTGGAAATTTGAATTTTTCAAACGTGATTAACTGCTATATTCGTCCGCAAAATATCGTAAACTTTCGCGAAATGTTACCGTTATATTGGAAAATTTGAATTTTTGCCAGTGAGTCACAAAAATGAAAAACTGACACAAAAATGAAAAACTGACACAAAAATGAAAATCTGACACAAAAACTAAAAACTATTTTTTTGTTCCCTCTTGAACTTGACTCATGTCGCTAGTAATATTAATATAACTAAATCTTAGTGTGACGAGATATAGCTCTTCTATACATCACTGTGTATAGGGGTATAAGAAAAGGTCGCATATTTACCTATATGCGCCCGCGGGCCTACAACCGAGCCTGCGAGTCTCAAGTGAATGGCCCGGAATGCCAGTCAGTAGCACCGGCACGGTGAGAGGGTCACTCAGTGAGGTGACTTAGACGATGACTACATTAATAATACTATGATCAAGAGATATATACAAAAAGACTCCCTCCAGACATTCGGTGGCAAGTTGATAGTACTAAATTAAATATAATTATGTTGATTTTGATGTAAGACAACATAAAAACAAAGAAAAACCAAGCTCAGGCGAGCCAAAACCACTATCTACCCAAGATATGCTAACGGTCGAAAAACAGTTGTAACTGCTAGAAATTCAATTTTTTTAAAAAACTTTTTTTGTTTAAAATAGTTAAAATACATTAGAATCTTTCATTTTCATGCTACTTCCATCAATTTTCAAAACCTTTAGACTTAGCTTGCATGTTAGCTTGCATTATATCCTGTCAACCCAGTTTCTGTTCTTATATAAATGAGCGGCAAAGATCATCGGGTGGAAAATGTGGGAGACTAGCGGAGCCAAAAACAACCAAGGCAAACACCAGCCAATTCTCGTGGTCCGGCCTAACTATAATATATTCCTGTCTAAAAAGTGTAACGGTCACTTCTAGTAATATTATCGTTACTCGGTTAAGAGGGTTCAAGATTAATATTAACTCCCTCTTATTGTGTCTGGACTGACACAGGGGTATATTAAAGTAGCACATATTTACCTATCTGCGCCTACAATCTCCCGTCCCCGGTTTATCCGATAACCCTCATTTATTAGGAGTAGAGAGATAAATGTGAGCGGTAGGAATATGGAGGCTGTCGAGGTTTGGCTCGAGGTTGATGGCTTCTCCTCCTTCTTGGGATCGTATGGACGATTGAAGGAGAGAAATTTAACTGTTGGCGTTACTCCGAATAATTTTGATTTTGGATTCTGTGCGACTTTTGAACTCGAATTTGACTTGTTTTTAGTTGAATTTCAAATTTGAATTTTGAATTTTGCTCTTACACCTTCCCCCCCTGATGACTCTTGTCATGCAATTATGAGAAGTAACCCTCTTCTGTCTGGCTTCCACTCGTCCCGGCGTTGTTAGCAGGTTATTAGCGTTGTGGACAACAACCCGCCAGCAGCATCGTCCATCCGCCGTGGTCTGATGAACGACATACTTGCCGTCGGGCGCTTTAACAAATCTTACCTTGGGCCGGCAAGATCTGTTAACGTGCCACCACTAACGCGCCACGGATCCCCTAGATGGGACAGAGGCTAATCGGAGCTAGGACGTCGGGTGTCTCAGCAAATCTTACCTTGGGCCGGTAAGATCTGTTAACGTACCCCCACTAACGCGCCACGCGTACGGATCCCCTTGATGGGACAGAGGCTATCGGAGCTAGAAGAAGTCCGCTTGATGGTCCGCGAAACCGAAGGGAACTTCCCAACATCCTCACTTCTCGCGAGGATCCTCCTGATCCTGGGGCTACTAGCCGGTTGTCAGCTTGATGCGGATGACAACCGGCTAACAGCCCCGTCCATTTGTTGGAATGAACGGGCGCTTTGCCAGTCTAGGTTTTTGTTTTGTTTTAGTTCGTCCTCGGTGGACTTTTCGTGGTGGTAATATATATCGGCTCAGAGCGAAGTGGTCGTAGAAAGTGTCTAAGAAATGTACAACCCTTTATTGCATGATGATTGGCAGGGTCTCAAAAGTCGTCATACCCGCCCGCCTCCAGATATTTCATGAACTCGTCCTTCGTACTTGACTGAGAGGAGGCGCGGTCCCGCCCTTCCGGTTGGTCCGGGGGGGGGGGGGGGGGGGGAGGAGAGAGAGAGAGAGTCTCGTTCGCCGTCGAGATGAGTCTGAAGTATACGTATGTCCCGTTCATCGTCGTTTAGGTTTTCTTTTCTCTTTTCTCTTTTCTTTTCTCTTTTCTTTTCTCTTTAAGAAGAAAGAAGAAAGAAGAAAGAAGAAAGAAGAAAGAAGAAAGAAGAAAGAAGAAAGAAGAAAGAAGAAGAAGAAAGAAGAAGAAAGAAGAAGAAAGAAAGAAGAAAGAAGAAAGAAGAAAGAAGAAAGAAGAAAGAAGAAAGAAGAAAGAAGAAAGAAGAAGAAGAAGAAGAAGAAGAAGAAGAAGAAGAAGAAGAAGAAGAAGAAGAAGAAGAAGAAGTCTTTCAAGAAGAAGAAGAAGAAGTCTTTCAAGAAGAAGAAGAAGAAGACGAAGAAGAAGAAGAAGAAGAAGAAGAAGAAGAAGAAGAAGAAGAAGAAGAAGAAGAAGAAGAAGAAAAGGAGGAGGAGGAGGAGGAAGAGGAAGGAGGAAGAGAAAGAAGAAGAAGGAAGGAGGAAGAAAGAAAAAGAAGGAAAAGAAGGAAGAAGAAAGAAGAAGAAGTAGCATTAATAACTATACACTCATCCGTAATTATATAAATTACTGTTATACACTTATGCCTATGAGTGACAAGTTTTATTAAAAGGAGTGACTGCGCAAAAAAGATTATTAATATATATTTGTTAATGATTTCAATTATTGAATAGTAATTGTAGACTGAGAAGTGTTGTTACCCGGTAACCGGCAGCCGGCATCTGAACAGCCTACCGTGAACGGCTATATTGTGATTCGCAAGACACGTTTGCGAATCCAAATATATTTTGCGATTCGCAATTATTGTTTCGAAGTACAAAGTCATTTTCGAATTACATCTTATTTTGCAATTGGCAAACATCTGGTTGTTTCGTACCGGCCACAACAGAACCACATGTTTCTTTTTTCTGTTATTCTTTACACTTTAGGTACGTTTTCGCATCACAGTGCGGTGAATGGATATTTGATCATGGGATTCTCAAAGGAAAGCTGACCCGTGGTGCAGTGTTGGACATGCTGACGGAGGTAGCAGCGCTTCATCATGCATCTCGTCACTTGATGCGGGCAGTGGTTGACATCAACCTTGCTGCCATGGATGGCGGGTCCCCAGCTCCGGTCCTGCAGTCCTGGGAGTCGCATGACAAGCGAATGCGTAGATCGACAGGACATGTAGCCAAGAAATACTTCATCTGTCCGTACAAATGCACCAGGCTGCTGGCCTTGGATTGGACGACCTCCGCGGAGGTGCACTGCATGTCGAAAACGCATTGCTCAGTCGAACCCGAAAATGTGAATCAGTACATCCTACGTCACTTTGACGTGGAAGCGTCTCTGGCTGCTGTTTTGTCCCACCCAGGTCTGGTGTTCCTTCAGTCATCATCTTGCGATTCGCAATTATCTTTGCGATTCGCAATTATCTTTGCGATTCGCAATTATTTTTGCGATTCGAAATTATTTTTTGCGATTCGCTATAGTATGTCTGCGCAGTCATTATCTTGCGATTCGCAATTATCTTTGCGATTCGCAATTATTTTTGCGATCGAAAATTCGCAATTATTTTTACGATTCGCTATAGTTACTGTATGTCTGCGCAGTCATCATCTTGCGATTCGCAACTATCTTTGCGATTCGCAATCATTTTTGCGATTCGCAAGTATTTGCAAATATGTCTGCGCATCGCAACTATGTGTGCGAATCGCAATCTGTGTGGTGGTGTGCGCAGATGCGAGAGTTTGTTCCTACCAAAGGTCCGCCGCACGTTACGCTCGAGGTAAAGGACAGTCCAGCGTGGAGAGAGTTCGTACGGCGACCTGACGTCTTGACGTTGGGGTTTTTTTTTTAATGGCGTGCCATGCTTCGAATTCAGGCTAACTAACACCGCCTACTCCGTGCAGTTCGTAACATTCAATTTGGAAGTAATGAATCTTCCATTTTTCTTGCGTTCGGATCCACGCTTTCAAATTTTCACCGACATCATTCCAGAGCCCCCCAAGCCAAAAGTATTGAAGAAGTGGCTGATCCCTCTCCTGGAAGACCTGCAACTTAGGTGGGGCGTACAATCTCTTGTTTACTGCCGCCGACTACATCGCGCAAGTGCAGCTGCTCTGCCATAAGCAGCTGGGCTACCAGGGCTGCTGCAAGTGCGAAATGACAGCGATCAAAGTGGAGGATCTCTACGTGCAAGAAACCTGTCGAAAAAACTGCTGAACTGCATGCAACCATCCGCGTTGCAGTTCCAGTCTTGATTCATTTATAAATTAAGGCATCACCATTTAATTTTTTGAAATATATTAATATCTACGTGTAGATACCGGAAAAGTCTTTGATAAATTTTAATAAGACAGTGAAAATATTACTTATTAATTATTGTTGTCCTTGATTATAACAAACATGTTTTGCATAGTCAAAATGATTGCGATTCGCAAAATATGTCTGCGATTGTCCCCGTAGTGTTGACCCTCCCCCTCTGCTGGGGGAAGCCTTGCTGTTTCTTGTTAACAAGCCAGTCGATGTGTTCGCGGGCACACTAGGCCTGGCAATACACACCACACTTTCACTCACAAAGTAGTCTGTCTACTGTGTATACACCCCTGTGCTGCCACAGCTGAAAACGTACAAAAAGGTTTCAATGAGCTCCCTTGGGCTCAGCCCAATGAATCACTGTTCCCCTTTTTTTAAAAAGGTTCTCTCCCAACTCAAAAAACGAATGTAGTCTTTCCTTTCTGAGTGTGGTGGGTGTGTTTATGAGTCTTGTCGTGTATGTGTGCGTGTGTGTACCGAGTGCTGTAGAACCTTCACACACTTGTTGCTGTTGTCTTGGGAGCTGCTCGGTATCCGAGTTCTTGTCCTTGCTGACCTATTCAACACCGCACCACACGTTTGTAGTGCTTGAGTGTGATGAGTGGTGTGTGTCTTGTTTGTTGCTGACGAAAATAAAAATCACCCCAAAAACACCCTCCGTTTTGGCTTTCCTGTGTTTGTTTTGCACGTAATTCCCTTGGCCTATGTCTTGCAATTGTCTGACTGGCCTACCACCCCATGGCCACTAAGAGATGGCCACCACGTTTGGTGTAGGATGTATGTAGTTTGTGCAAACAGGTTTTATGCCAATTGAATAGGTTTCTGTTTATGTCTCGTTTGTCTGTTTTCCTCAGCCTCCTTACACTTCCTTACGTTTTCCTACCGTTTGTGTGAGGCTAGTAACCACATGTGGCTATACAGACTGGAGTCTGAGTGTGTTATTGGTTGTTGTTCTCCTCGTAAGGAGGATGTATGGGGATAAGTGCAGGAATGCCCCCAGGGAACAGACTGTATGTTTTTTTACTTCCTGTGGGTGTGCTGGTAAAGCACTCCTCTGACTCGACAATATGTCGACGATCAATCCAGTGAACACTATTGTGTTATTACACCACTGGAGACACACTTCGTGACCCCACAATCACCAAACACACGATCGTTAGTGTCAGAGTCGTACACACAACGAGTGTCTTGCCGTGCCGCTGTTTGGGCCTCTGTGCAAAGTTTCACTGTTGTTTTTGTGCACTGCACACTCCTCACACCTCCTCAGCTCCTTTTCTACACTCCACCACTACCTTCCCTTCTTCTTTCGCTTGGGGAAGTGGCTTTTTTCAAATTGCTTGAATGTTGGATTAATGAAAAATTTAGGCTGAGACTCCACTTTTGTCGGTTAAGATCAGAAGATATTATTTGATGCAAGCCGGTGTCTATATCTAATCCATTCCAAGCATTCTGATAATAACGTTAGCCCAATCTTCCTCTTGGCAAAGGAGAGGAAACCAGTATGGTGGGAAAATGTAGGAGACTATCAGAGCCAAGCACTTGAACAAAAAGGAAACAGAAAGCCATTTCCAAATGTCCGCCCTAACGATAATATATCATGTAAAAAGTAGTACCGGTTACTTGTCTTAACATTATCGTTTTCAACCGGCTCAAAGTATATATATAAAAACGGGTATACCCATATCTTGACTAGATATAGCTCATCTATACATCACTGTGTATAGGGGTATAAGAAAAGGTCGCATATTTATATACCTATCTGCGCCTACACGGTGAGTGGCAAGTACTAGTTATATTAAAACAGTGCATGCGTAAGAAAAAAACCTGAGGTGTTGAGGCTAAGCCGCCCGCGGCCCCCGCTGGCTGAAACTGAGTAGTAGTATGTAGTAGTATTGATTAGCGGCTGCGTTGAATATTACCCTTAACCGGGCAATCCACGTTTGTGGTTTAAAATCATATTTGTGGATCTCGAGGGTCAGTTGGGTTAGGGTGGATCAATGCCACATTTGTGACAGTGGATCAAAACCACATTTTGTGGATCAAAGCCACGTTTGTGGATTATCCACATTTGTGGGTCAAAGCCACATTTGTGGCATCAAAGCCACATTTGTGGATTTTAAAATTAATAATTCAATTTGAAAAGCACTGGCACATTTGACAATTGTGGCAATGATCCACAAATGTGGCGCTCGCCCGGTTAAGGCCCGGGTTAAGATGATACTGTAACAATATTATATTCAAGTAGTAATACAATACTGTGCGTGAAGGAATGACTCCAATAATAATGTTATTAATATTAATAGGTTGAGAGCGCCCACTTGTCGCAGCAGCTCCGAACTGACTTCAGGGGCGTAACGTGCAAATGGCTACCGGCAGTTACGCGAGTGGCTACCGTTACGCCGGTCGTGTCCGAATCAGGCTCATTCCCTTTTACGCAAGCACTGTTTTAAAAGAATACTTGCCACTCAAAGAGCTGAGTGGGAAGCTTTGAGCAACTCAGCATGCTCATTAAAGAGGCCTTTACCGACTCCTTTCAGAGTCCACCGGTCCTGTCTCACACAGCTACCAAAAGGGAGGGAAGGCAATTTAATGAAGAGAATTCTGACAACTACAGTACGTCACGTCGCAAAACTAAGATAAGCGTAACGGAACTTTCAAATAAGCTGGAGGGAAAACATAATGATTGTACTCCAGTTACTGACTACTTATCTAGAAATTTCTACAAAGACTGATTAAGTTAATACTGCCACTAGAGTGACAAAATATAGTGTCCGCTGTATCACTAAATAATTAAGTGGAATCAGTGCTGTCCGTCCTTATGACAAATCAGCTATTCTAGTAACGGTAACTCCGGGTAACGTCGGAAATGAAATAGGAATAACGCTCCCCCTTAGTTATTTGTCATAACTACGTCACTATATTCAGTCTAAAAAGTCCAGAAAAATATATATATAAATGTGGTAGGGGTGTGCGAAAAAAGTGAAAAGAAAGAAAGCGATCAGTTCTTTGCGTATAAGGAAAATTCTCCAGTCTCCGACTCCCCCGGCCGCCGGAAAAGTCTGGTTGGGGTGGCGGGCGAGTCCGCTTGAGCCGCGGGAATCCCGCCGCCAACGGCCACGATCTCACAATCCGATCGCCACGATGCCACGATCCGATCGCCACGCGCGTCCAGTTCAACACCTATAGGAGAGGACACACTCGCACAAAAGAGAACACAAAGAAAAACAAACACAAAACATCGGTGAAACCCATAATCATGATCATTCCGGGGATTCCGGAATGATAACCGTGAATTTGTTCAATAGGTATACGAACTGGTCACGAGGTAACGGTTTAGTAAGTAAATCACTATTTGCTTTTAAGTACTGACTTTAATAAACTTTATCTCACCATCTCTCTGTGAATGAATCAGATGTATGAAATGTAGTTCGAGAGGTAAATGTTTGGTGCGTGGTCCGGATAATCCCCGTTCGCCTGCGAGAACTGTTTGGGTGTTATCGTCATATAATTCAACCGGACCTTTTTGCGGAATTCCGAGTTCCTGTCTAACATGACCTACAGCTAGACCCTCTCTAATACATTCTGCTGCTGCAAATATTTCAGCATCATTCGAGCTAAGGGCTATTCTACTCTGTCTCTTAGAAAGCCAACCTATAGGGTCCCCCCCCCCATAGAATTACGTATCCCGTACGTGACTTTCCGGTTTTATTGCAAACCTTATGGGCCGCATCGGGCCATAACGTGACTTTTGGATAGGATTGACCCTCTTGCGAGGACTTAGGCCCGTGAAATGCTAACCCGCGAAATGAGCCGATCAAATACCGCAATATCTTTCCTAGCATTGCATAAGTGACTCCCTTATCTATGGTCTGCATAACACTAGCTGCATTGAGCGCCTGTTCTATATCCGGCCTAGTCATCTTAGCTATTAGCGAAATAAAGAAGACTGCCAACTATGCTAGCTATAGCGAACTTACGCAACGCCGCATCATCGGACATAGCTAAGGGTAACTGATCTAGTGCAGGGGTGCTTACGGGGCGGGACTTATCACCCAAACTCCCTTAACACCTGTAACTGGTATTACGTTGACGAAGGACGATTCGTCCACCTTCCTGTACTATTTCAATCCCTTTGAACTCCCTTGCAACTCCTAGCCGTTTTAGGGGGAAATGCTTCTCCAAAGCACTTGCAAAATCTTCATACGCCTTCTTGCTAGGCGCCGCCGCGATGAGGACTCACTGATTGAAGTGCCTGAGAAGTATCTCTACACCCGTTTTTGTCAGCTAGACGAACTTTTTCCTGACAGTGTCAGCACCTTTGTCGTGAAAGCGATCACTGGCTCTGGCAAGACTGACCTTCTCGTGAATTTCATTTCCTCGCGCGTGCCCAAGACCACTCCTATCTGGCTTGTTTGCTACAGGAAATCACTTATCGAGCAACTCAGGAAGAAACTCAGCGGGTTTGTGTGTTATAACGAATCGAAAAACAAGTGGGTCAAGAGCGACCGACTCATTATCACGCCCAACTCCCTCATCAAGACAAAATATAACAGGATGCCTAAACCTCCAGTCCTAATTTTTGACGAGGTTGAGAGCGCGATCGCCACGGTTTTTGGCAAGACCACGGCAAAAGATCGCGTGGCTAGCGTCGATTATTTGAAGGAGCTTTTGACGAAGGTTTCAGTGGTTATCGCGTCGGATGCATCCGCTGGGAGCCTCACTCTAGAGACACTCCGCGCCTTCCGCACCGTGAAATTTCACTATATCCTGAGCACGTACCAAAAGCCTTTGAACAAACGTTATAAGGTTCGCGTCAGCTATGACGAAAATGCATGGCGCCAAGGGATCATCGACCGCCACCGAAAGGGTCTGGTTCAGTTTACTCACGCTAACTCCTTGGAGTGCTGAGAAACTAAACTTGCAGAGGAACTTGATGACAAGGACCGAGTGCGAGTCATTACCAGCAATACCCCCGGGCAAGAGGTGAGAGAGCTCATCGAAAACATTGATGAGCTTGTAGACAGCGGTCGGGTGACACATATCGTATACTCGCCTAAAATAGAAGCAGGAGTATCCTGGAACACGAAGAAATGCTATTGCATCAATGCCTGGGCTTCGGACAAGATTACCAGCCCACCTGCTCGCATGCAGTCGATTGTGCGTGTTCGCGAACCTATCACTGGGGTCATCAACCTCTGTTTTGTCCCACCCAGGTCTGGTGTTCCTTCAGTCATCATCTTGCGATTCGCAATTATCTTTGCGATTCGCAATTATCTTTGCGATTCGCAATTATTTTTGCGATTCGAAATTATTTTTTGCGATTCGCTATAGTATGTCTGCGCAGTCATTATCTTGCGATTCGCAATTATCTTTGCGATTCGCAATTATTTTTGCGATCGAAAATTCGCAATTATTTTTACGATTCGCTATAGTTACTGTATGTCTGCGCAGTCATCATCTTGCGATTCGCAACTATCTTTGCGATTCGCAATTATTTTTGCGATTCGCAAGTATTTGCAAATATGTCTGCGCATCGCAACTATGTGTGCGAATCGCAATCTGTGTGGTGGTGTGCGCAGATGCGAGAGTTTGTTCCTACCAAAGGTCCGCCGCACGTTACGCTCGAGGTAAAGGACAGTCCAGCGTGGAGAGAGTTCGTACGGCGACCTGACGTCTTGACGTTGGGGGTTTTTTTTTAATGGCGTGCCATGCTTCGAATTCAGGCTAACTAACACCGCCTACTCCGTGCAGTTCGTAACATTCAATTTGGAAGTAATGAATCTTCCATTTTTCTTGCGTTCGGATCCACGCTTTCAAATTTTCACCGACATCATTCCAGAGCCCCCCAAGCCAAAAGTATTGAAGAAGTGGCTGATCCCTCTCCTGGAAGACCTGCAACTTAGGTGGGGCGTACAATCTCTTGTTTACTGCCGCCGACTACATCGCGCAAGTGCAGCTGCTCTGCCATAAGCAGCTGGGCTACCAGGGCTGCTGCAAGTGCGAAATGACAGCGATCAAAGTGGAGGATCTCTACGTGCAAGAAACCTGTCGAAAAAACTGCTGAACTGCATGCAACCATCCGCGTTGCAGTTCCAGTCTTGATTCATTTATAAATTAAGGCATCACCATTTAATTTTTTGAAATATATTAATATCTACGTGTAGATACCGGAAAAGTCTTTGATAAATTTTAATAAGACAGTGAAAATATTACTTATTAATTATTGTTGTCCTTGATTATAACAAACATGTTTTGCATAGTCAAAATGATTGCGATTCGCAAAATATGTCTGCGATTGTCCCCGTAGTGTTGACCCTCCCCCTCTGCTGGGGGAAGCCTTGCTGTTTCTTGTTAACAAGCCAGTCGATGTGTTCGCGGGCACACTAGGCCTGGCAATACACACCACACTTTCACTCACAAAGTAGTCTGTCTACTGTGTATACACCCCTGTGCTGCCACAGCTGAAAACGTACAAAAAGGTTTCAATGAGCTCCCTTGGGCTCAGCCCAATGAATCACTGTTCCCCTTTTTTTAAAAAGGTTCTCTCCCAACTCAAAAAACGAATGTAGTCTTTCCTTTCTGAGTGTGGTGGGTGTGTTTATGAGTCTTGTCGTGTATGTGTGCGTGTGTGTACCGAGTGCTGTAGAACCTTCACACACTTGTTGCTGTTGTCTTGGGAGCTGCTCGGTATCCGAGTTCTTGTCCTTGCTGACCTATTCAACACCGCACCACACGTTTGTAGTGCTTGAGTGTGATGAGTGGTGTGTGTCTTGTTTGTTGCTGACGAAAATAAAAATCACCCCAAAAACACCCTCCGTTTTGGCTTTCCTGTGTTTGTTTTGCACGTAATTCCCTTGGCCTATGTCTTGCAATTGTCTGACTGGCCTACCACCCCATGGCCACTAAGAGATGGCCACCACGTTTGGTGTAGGATGTATGTAGTTTGTGCAAACAGGTTTTATGCCAATTGAATAGGTTTCTGTTTATGTCTCGTTTGTCTGTTTTCCTCAGCCTCCTTACACTTCCTTACGTTTTCCTACCGTTTGTGTGAGGCTAGTAACCACATGTGGCTATACAGACTGGAGTCTGAGTGTGTTATTGGTTGTTGTTCTCCTCGTAAGGAGGATGTATGGGGATAAGTGCAGGAATGCCCCCAGGGAACAGACTGTATGTTTTTTTACTTCCTGTGGGTGTGCTGGTAAAGCACTCCTCTGACTCGACAATATGTCGACGATCAATCCAGTGAACACTATTGTGTTATTACACCACTGGAGACACACTTCGTGACCCCACAATCACCAAACACACGATCGTTAGTGTCAGAGTCGTACACACAACGAGTGTCTTGCCGTGCCGCTGTTTGGGCCTCTGTGCAAAGTTTCACTGTTGTTTTTGTGCACTGCACACTCCTCACACCTCCTCAGCTCCTTTTCTACACTCCACCACTACCTTCCCTTCTTCTTTCGCTTGGGGAAGTGGCTTTTTTCAAATTGCTTGAATGTTGGATTAATGAAAAATTTAGGCTGAGACTCCACTTTTGTCGGTTAAGATCAGAAGATATTATTTGATGCAAGCCGGTGTCTATATCTAATCCATTCCAAGCATTCTGATAATAACGTTAGCCCAATCTTCCTCTTGGCAAAGGAGAGGAAACCAGTATGGTGGGAAAATGTAGGAGACTATCAGAGCCAAGCACTTGAACAAAAAGGAAACAGAAAGCCATTTCCAAATGTCCGCCCTAACGATAATATATCATGTAAAAAGTAGTACCGGTTACTTGTCTTAACATTATCGTTTTCAACCGGCTCAAAGTATATATATAAAAACGGGTATACCCATATCTTGACTAGATATAGCTCATCTATACATCACTGTGTATAGGGGTATAAGAAAAGGTCGCATATTTATATACCTATCTGCGCCTACACGGTGAGTGGCAAGTACTAGTTATATTAAAACAGTGCATGCGTAAGAAAAAAACCTGAGGTGTTGAGGCTAAGCCGCCCGCGGCCCCCGCTGGCTGAAACTGAGTAGTAGTATGTAGTAGTATTGATTAGCGGCTGCGTTGAATATTACCCTTAACCGGGCAATCCACGTTTGTGGTTTAAAATCATATTTGTGGATCTCGAGGGTCAGTTGGGTTAGGGTGGATCAATGCCACATTTGTGACAGTGGATCAAAACCACATTTTGTGGATCAAAGCCACGTTTGTGGATTATCCACATTTGTGGGTCAAAGCCACATTTGTGGCATCAAAGCCACATTTGTGGATTTTAAAATTAATAATTCAATTTGAAAAGCACTGGCACATTTGACAATTGTGGCAATGATCCACAAATGTGGCGCTCGCCCGGTTAAGGCCCGGGTTAAGATGATACTGTAACAATATTATATTCAAGTAGTAATACAATACTGTGCGTGAAGGAATGACTCCAATAATAATGTTATTAATATTAATAGGTTGAGAGCGCCCAGTTGTCGCAGCAGCTCCGAACTGACTTCAGGGGCGTAACGTGCAAATGGCTACCGGCAGTTACGCGAGTGGCTACCGTTACGCCGGTCGTGTCCGAATCAGGCTCATTCCCTTTTACGCAAGCACTGTTTTAAAAGAATACTTGCCACTCAAAGAGCTGAGTGGGAAGCTTTGAGCAACTCAGCATGCTCATTAAAGAGGCCTTTACCGACTCCTTTCAGAGTCCACCGGTCCTGTCTCACACAGCTACCAAAAGGGAGGGAAGGCAATTTAATGAAGAGAATTCTGACAACTACAGTACGTCACGTCGCAAAACTAAGATAAGCGTAACGGAACTTTCAAATAAGCTGGAGGGAAAACATAATGATTGTACTCCAGTTACTGACTACTTATCTAGAAATTTCTACAAAGACTGATTAAGTTAATACTGCCACTAGAGTGACAAAATATAGTGTCCGCTGTATCACTAAATAATTAAGTGGAATCAGTGCTGTCCGTCCTTATGACAAATCAGCTATTCTAGTAACGGTAACTCCGGGTAACGTCGGAAATGAAATAGGAATAACGCTCCCCCTTAGTTATTTGTCATAACTACGTCACTATATTCAGTCTAAAAAGTCCAGAAAAATATATATATAAATGTGGTAGGGGTGTGCGAAAAAAGTGAAAAGAAAGAAAGCGATCAGTTCTTTGCGTATAAGGAAAATTCTCCAGTCTCCGACTCCCCCGGCCGCCGGAAAAGTCTGGTTGGGGTGGCGGGCGAGTCCGCTTGAGCCGCGGGAATCCCGCCGCCAACGGCCACGATCTCACAATCCGATCGCCACGATGCCACGATCCGATCGCCACGCGCGTCCAGTTCAACACCTATAGGAGAGGACACACTCGCACAAAAGAGAACACAAAGAAAAACAAACACAAAACATCGGTGAAACCCATAATCATGATCATTCCGGGGATTCCGGAATGATAACCGTGAATTTGTTCAATAGGTATACGAACTGGTCACGAGGTAACGGTTTAGTAAGTAAATCACTATTTGCTTTTAAGTACTGACTTTAATAAACTTTATCTCACCATCTCTCTGTGAATGAATCAGATGTATGAAATGTAGTTCGAGAGGTAAATGTTTGGTGCGTGGTCCGGATAATCCCCGTTCGCCTGCGAGAACTGTTTGGGTGTTATCGTCATATAATTCAACCGGACCTTTTTGCGGAATTCCGAGTTCCTGTCTAACATGACCTACAGCTAGACCCTCTCTAATACATTCTGCTGCTGCAAATATTTCAGCATCATTCGAGCTAAGGGCTATTCTACTCTGTCTCTTAGAAAGCCAACCTATAGGGTCCCCCCCCCATAGAATTACGTATCCCGTACGTGACTTTCCGGTTTTATTGCAAACCTTATGGGCCGCATCGGGCCATAACGTGACTTTTGGATAGGATTGACCCTCTTGCGAGGACTTAGGCCCGTGAAATGCTAACCCGCGAAATGAGCCGATCAAATACCGCAATATCTTTCCTAGCATTGCATAAGTGACTCCCTTATCTATGGTCTGCATAACACTAGCTGCATTGAGCGCCTGTTCTATATCCGGCCTAGTCATCTTAGCTATTAGCGAAATAAAGAAGACTGCCAACTATGCTAGCTATAGCGAACTTACGCAACGCCGCATCATCGGACATAGCTAAGGGTAACTGATCTAGTGCAGGGGTGCTTACGGGGCGGGACTTATCACCCAAACTCCCTTAACACCTGTAACTGGTATTACGTTGACGAAGGACGATTCGTCCACCTTCCTGTACTATTTCAATCCCTTTGAACTCCCTTGCAACTCCTAGCCGTTTTAGGGGGAAATGCTTCTCCAAAGCACTTGCAAAATCTTCATACGCCTTCTTGCTAGGCGCCGCCGCGATGAGGACTCACTGATTGAAGTGCCTGAGAAGTATCTCTACACCCGTTTTTGTCAGCTAGACGAACTTTTTCCTGACAGTGTCAGCACCTTTGTCGTGAAAGCGATCACTGGCTCTGGCAAGACTGACCTTCTCGTGAATTTCATTTCCTCGCGCGTGCCCAAGACCACTCCTATCTGGCTTGTTTGCTACAGGAAATCACTTATCGAGCAACTCAGGAAGAAACTCAGCGGGTTTGTGTGTTATAACGAATCGAAAAACAAGTGGGTCAAGAGCGACGGACTCATTATCACGCCCAACTCCCTCATCAAGACAAAATATAACAGGATGCCTAAACCTCCAGTCCTAATTTTTGACGAGGTTGAGAGCGCGATCGCCACGGTTTTTGGCAAGACCACGGCAAAAGATCGCGTGGCTAGCGTCGATTATTTGAAGGAGCTTTTGACGAAGGTTTCAGTGGTTATCGCGTCGGATGCATCCGCTGGGAGCCTCACTCTAGAGACACTCCGCGCCTTCCGCCCCGTGAAATTTCACTATATCCTGAGCACGTACCAAAAGCCTTTGAACAAACGTTATAAGGTTCGCGTCAGCTATGACGAAAATGCATGGCGCCAAGGGATCATCGACCGCCACCGAAAGGGTCTGGTTCAGTTTACTCACGCTAACTCCTTGGAGTGCTGAGAAACTAAACTTGCAGAGGAACTTGATGACAAGGACCGAGTGCGAGTCATTACCAGCAATACCCCCGGGCAAGAGGTGAGAGAGCTCATCGAAAACATTGATGAGCTTGTAGACAGCGGTCGGGTGACACATATCGTATACTCGCCTAAAATAGAAGCAGGAGTATCCTGGAACACGAAGAAATGCTATTGCATCAATGCCTGGGCTTCGGACAAGATTACCAGCCCACCTGCTCGCATGCAGTCGATTGTGCGTGTTCGCGAACCTATCACTGGGGTCATCAACCTCTGCCTGAAAGAAGTAGCTCCAACTGACCGGATCATGCTGCGACCTGTTTTGTATCAAGAAGTGAAACAAGCACTCGAGGACGGTGACTGCTCCCTGGATGAGTTCTGTCTGAAACAAGAACTTCAACACTTTCCATGCATGCAGCACGCGCTCGTCCTCCACACCATGAACAAAAACAAATATTATAACGACTACGAACAGACCCTCTTCCGGCTCATGCACGAAAACCAGATGACTATTCTCGTTTACATCGGGTACAGGCGTACAAAGGCTCCCGCTACCGAGGCTAGCAGCCGCTACGAATCTAGACGTGCAGATGACATTTTCAGCGCCCAGCAGATAAGCGACGACCAGGATCTCGAGAGGTTTGAGGCGGCCGTGCAGGCTAGCCAGGATGAAGTTGGAAACCAGGACTCTATCAAGCGCCACTTTCTCCAGCTACTCCTCCAGCATAACGAGTCACTCCTCACGGCCGAAAATGTCAGGGAGTTTGGTCTGTTCCGCCAAGAAACTCTTGACAAGCTCAAACGCTATAAGCTTATGTCTCGCGGAGGGGCTGCAGGAGACGATGCCTACAGCGCAATCGCCTATCTTGAAAAAAGCTGGGCTTCGACCCTGCCACTGGGCGCTACGATGTTTCTGCCTTTTACGCATCGTTTGGCGAAACCGATCGTAAATGGTATGCCAAGCACCAAAACGCTATTCGAGCAGGTTTGCGGGACACGCTTAAAAATAAGTGTCTTAAACTTGATGAGAGCAAAATTAGCCCAGGCAAGCTCGTCGATCTATACATGTTGTTGCACAAGGAAGTCACTGGCCTTCTGGTCGCACGGCAGCCTGAAAAGAGGATCCGCGTGCGATGCGGAGGTAAACCCTGGAGTGAAACATTTGAAATAGAAATGAACATGCGGCAGTTCAGGTTCTATAATGCTGTCTGTGCAGAAGTGGCAGCTCCCAGCCAGGAATTAGTCTGACAATGAAGTTGCTGTTAAGCACATGTATTGAGATTGTTAAGCTGGCTCAGCTAAACATGCATCCTAGTTAATAATATCTCATTAATAAATATGCATTTTGCTTTTTCCAGAATTAAAAATCACATTAGAAGTTTGGAACCTTTGCAAAGCTCAAGAAAAAGAAGAAGAAGAAGGATTAGTGACAGAAGAAGATGGGAAGCGCCTTGTTGACAATCAGGTTGGTCTAATGAATCACCAAGCTTGGGTGACAGTTTTGATAATAAAATATTTTTATATTTTTATTTTTGTGTGTCTTTTTTACCACAAACAAATATAGCGAGAATTGCTTCACTAGTATGTGAGATCTATGTTTGCCTGTCAGCTTTGCCAACACTTCTGTTCAACCAACAAAGTTACAAGAGAAAAAAGCTGCTGAAGATGATTAGGTATTGCTGATGACATGTAAGAGAAAAATAATACCTTCTGAGTTTTGTGCAATATTTTAATTTTTGTTATAGTTTTTTCATTTTTATGACAAATTAAAAAATTTCTATTTAACTATAATATTTTGCAAAAATTTACTATATTTTGCGGACGAGTATAGCTGTTAATTTGAAAATGTCAAAATTCAAACCAAAACATAAAAATCAGAATTTATAATATTTTTCATCTCGAACTTGGCAGCAATATAATATTTTCAGTGGAAAGGAAAGATATTTTATAAAAAATAAACGGAGTCTACTGTCAAGCAGGCAATGCTATGAAAAGTAATCATGCCTATCAAAATTTGTTATTGAGTTATTCTTGGTATACAGAAGAAGTTTTTAGGTGAGGAGCGCCCGAGGGGGGGGGGGGGTGGGTGGAGTAAAAAGTGACGTGGGGTGTAAACAAAATTGCCTTCCTCTGTCATTTGCTATATTGTATATGACGCTATTTAAGAGACTTCATCTTTAGCACTTACTCCTGCTTCCACATATGTGGATCAAGATCAACATTTGTGGATCATGCTGTAATTTTTTTTCTGTTTTGAACACACATTTGTGGATTTTAATACTACGGTTGTAATAATGAATATTGATATTATTAAATGGAGTCAGGTTGAAGCTAATCATCACAAAAAACCGTTATTCAATAACTAACAAAACCTTCACAATCGGTGTGATATTACTGTGTACATTCAAGTGTCAAACTCAGCGGTGGCATCGAATTTTAGTTAAGGGCCAGATTTCAGATTAGCGGTCAGATTCGAATTAGTGGTCAGAATTCAAATTAGTTCAATTTAACAGCTATATACGTCCGCAAAATCTGTATCATTTTTGCGAAATGTTACAGTTAAATTGAACTAATTTGAATTCTGGCCGCTAATCTAAAATCTGACAGCTAGTCTGAAATCTGACCCTTAACTCAAATTTGATGGCTGAGTTTGACACTTGAATGTACCCAGTAATGGTGGCTGACTATTAGATTTTTCAGACCTAACAAAATAATAAAATTAATAACAAACAAAACACTTGCATGTTTGGTTAGAAAATTATGACAATCACTGCAGTAAGCTCACCTATGCTTGCGGGTTCAATTTAGGATTACAACGTGAAAACAAACAGCATTTTTATTTTGTGTGTGACTCTTTAGTTCACTGTCAAGCCAAATTTCAACGTTACTTACTGCACTGGCTCACTTGAAGCTATATTTAATAGGCTTCTTAGGTAAATACTACCAAAGAAAGGTCTGCTCTTTAAAAGAATCATTCACTTGTCAATATATATTATACAACTCCTATATTAATACATACTGTTTAAGTTCCCAGGCCCAGTGTTACCAATTGGTAATTTTTGCTAAAATTTCACGCAAACCCGGCTCAAACTGTTTCCAATTGGTAACAAAAAATGTTACCAATTAGTAACAAAAATTACCAATTGGAAACTCCGGGAACTTAAACAATACATAAGGAAATTTTTTTTGCATGATATCTAACAAAGTGCCCCTATTGAAAAGTTTATCTTAGTAGTGCATTCATGAAGATGGGTTAGACAATAGATAGTGATTCATGTGAAAATATTGCTTGATAATCTCAAACCTTGCAAAGGACAACACATTCAAAAGGTCCAGCCACTGCCAGAGTGCAGGTAGTGCTTCTTTCCAAAGATCTGTCTCTGCATGCAAACCTATGACATGAAAGTGAAGCAAATATATATATATATATATATATATATATATATATATATATTTATATATCGGAAAGAAATTCACAGGTAGCCATCTGACGCTCTGAGAAGCTGATATTTCACAGAAAGATAGCATACCTGTTGGTGTCAATTCATATCCTGCCAGAATACATCACAGCAACTATAGCAAGAAAATATTCGACATACATGAGAGGGTAGGGCGAACGTAGTTCAAGTGAATGTCTGGATTGTCCTTACAGCTTGGCACAACAAGAGGACAGAAACACCTAGCTTCCATCTCGTCAGTCTTTCACTACTCTGGAAATTTCTGTTGGAAGAAAGCCTCATCAAATTCCCTGACTGAAACACGACACTCTGACCGCAAGAAGTTCTGCTCCTGCAGAAAGTTTCCGCGAAAACTTAGTAACAAAAACAAGCGAAAAAAAAATGGTTTGCACTTATTTTCAGTGGCACATTTCAGTCACTTCCAGATAAGATATGACATCGGAACTTTCACAGATCGCTTCAACAACTCTTATTTCAATAATCTCAAGCGTAGTATAGCATTTGGCGATGGGTACTGATGCTTTTATTCAAATTGAAAACCAGATCCACAAATGTGGATTGTATCCACAAATGTGGATCTTGCCAGAGTAAGGGTTAGATTTCAAAATATGCCTTCAGAATCAGCACAGCCTTTCCGTTGACAGAAAGTGAAATCGAAAATACCGCCTGAACACCCGAGTTATATTTTTAGTCTAAAAAAGTGTTTGCTGAACTATCGAGTGCAGTGTAACACACGCTCTGAACTGGGATCTCCTTCCATAGTGCTGAGTGCAGGCACTCCACAGTCCCTCACATGCATGCCAACTGACTCTTCAAATCATGTTCGTGAAAGAACCTTATGAGACATTACTGTAGCATAGGTACTACTACGTCTCTGATGATTCATCGTAACCAACTTCTAAGAGTTGGTCTTACCATCTTGTAATCGACGACCCAGAGCGGGAAGAGCCTGAAAATGAGGTAATTTCATTTATGCTTTTTGTTTTATGTGTATGTGTATGTGTAGCAAACCGAGGAAAAAAAGGCCCCAGACCAAGCAGTGGCGGTAATCATTTTTCTTCTGTTGTTTGTATTCATTGTCTGTCAAATTAGGGAATTACTGATGGTGTCAATGATGTCTCCCTTGAACAACCTGATTGGAATAGGCCTAGGGGTAGTAGAAAAGAGGGAGCGAAAAAAAATTGGCAGACCGGTGGGTAGTCGTAATGTGGTTATCAGAATTGATGAGGTTCAGGTCGTTATAAAGAAGGAGGCTGGGGAAGCAAAGTGGTCTTTTACAGCAAAGCCCAATTCTATTCCTGTCATCGTGTGGGGATATCGGTCTCCTCCCGCCGAAATTTCTAACTATGTCGTAGTGTTGATGGGCGATGGAGAACCAGATTCTGTCATCATGGTTAGGTCTTGGCCGAACGTGGCGGAAATAGTCTCCCATTTCGGCATGGTTGTAAGAACCATTTACAAGGCTTCTCAGGTCGCATAATTAAACTAGCATTTACCTGTAGACCTAAACTAGTGCTATGTTCGCAAAATATGGATCTACAAGTGAATGGTATGCCAAATATGGCATCTTTAGTTAATGTTTCTGTGAACTAATATTTTATTAAAGGTCTAACTTTTCAACTTTCTTTTTCATTCTAGCACAACTTCGTATGTTTTCCGGTTTAATTTCAAGTGATTTTAATAAATTAATATTTTTTTCTCTTTCGTAATTTGTTTAACTTTATCGGCTAACTGCTCTGCCGGTTCTTCTTCTTCAGGTTGCTCATCAACATGGGTCTTTAATAATTCACTTGGCCTTACTAAGTCCTCTTCAGATAGGATAACTTTGAAGCCCTTACGGCCCTTAACCTTAAATATGGTTTTACTGAATTGTTTATCACCTTTAGAAAAAATAGTTCTTTCTAATTCCTTTCTCACTCTTGTTCCCTTAGGGAATTCATTAATTAAAGGATTTCTGTATATTTCCTGGGTGTTTTTTTCAGTCCCTTCATAAACATTAATAGGAACTGCTTTTATTGTTGTATGATATGTTTTATTATAAGCATCAACAACCTCATGAAAATTGGCACCCATTGAAAATTTTCATTAAATTCCCATATTAAATTTAATTCATTCCGTATTGTTCTAATAAATCTATCTATTATTCCCATTGTTCTGTGATCGCCTACTTGAACCGGTCTGTGCTCAATATTGTTTTGTCTAAAATATTCAGCCACTTGACCCTTAAACTCGCCGCCATTATCTGAAGTAATACTTTTAGGGACTTCTTTCGTAAATATTTTTTTTAATCCTTCCAAAACATAACCTGTAGTTTTATTTTTAATTGGTTCAATCCACCCACGACGGCTATAGACATCAATGGCTACTAGTCCGAAATTATAGTTTGCATTACCTTTCTTTGTTGCAACCTTTGACATATCCATTAAGTCAATAAATACTTGGCTTAGTGGTTTAGCCTCGGGGGCAGTTATTGTGTTCCATATCTTAGCGGGCTTTGATTGCTTGTGTATTTCAATTGCTTCTTCAAGGTTTTCTTTCCGCTCTGTCTGCTCAGGAGTTTCTTGTTGTTGTTGTTGTTGTTGTTGCTGATTTGTGTGCTTATTATCCATTGTATATTATTAGAATTTTAAGAAACATTTTTCAATATCATTATTTTGTTCTTTCTTGCTTGGTTTCTCTGCTTGATTATAAACATTAACTGATATGTTTGACTTCTTACCATTTCCTTTCTTAGATTTAGGCTTCGGCTCTTCTTCACTTTCTTCACTTTCGCTTTCGCTCTCATCAGGTTCAGGCTCAGGCACAGGCTTTTTACTTACTTTCTTCTTTGCTTCCGCTTTCTTTCTTCTTATTTTCATCTTAGCCATCTTTTCTGCAATGATATCTGTGAAATCACATTCTTCATCGCTCTCACTGCTTTCTTCTGGTGTGTCATCTTGGTCTTTTCTATTAATAATATCATTAGCAACACCAATTTCGGCCATGTGGTTTATCTTTTCCTCCATCTCTTCATCATCGCCTACATAAGCCTTTCTACACTTTGCTAATTTCTCTTTTGCTATTTCAATCTTTTTTTGCTTTTTGCTCTTAATACTTTCCACAGCCTTACCCCAGTTCTTACGACTTGCTTCGGGAGACGGCATGTATACTAAGATCATTATATTTTAGTATTTTTAAAATAAATAAATAATTAATTGATATACGAATATGTCAGGTTCCTCCTTCAAGTCGCTCTTAGGCTTGTCAGAAATCGCGACAGATAGCCTTTCAATTGCCAACCTTGACCTAACCAATACCAACATAGTCGGTCTGAATACAGACAGAGTGCCAGAAGATTCCGACCAAATAAATCTTTATTATACTGATGCGCGATTTGACACACGTCTCGCTTTAAAATCAACAATTGACCTAAAAGAAGGACTTAATTATTATTGGACCGATAACCGCTTTGACGGTCGGTTCGCTTTAAAATCAACATCAGGCCTAAAAGAAGGGCTTAATTATTATTGGACTGATAACCGCTTTGACACACGTCTCGCTTTAAAATCAACATCAGACATCAAAGAAGGAAAAAATTTATACTATACAGAGCAACGAGTGAGGGACAACGACGAAGTCAAAGCCTCAACTCAACACAGAAGCAATACTTCCAATCCGCACCAAACCAGCCTTTATAATTTGATAGACACAAGCATATCTGCACCATTTGTTGGTCAATACTTAACATATAATGATGTAGATGGTAAATGGAAGAATACTGCCCTCGGGTCAATTGACACACTTTCTGATGTAGTCATAACCGCACCAATAGCCACTAATAGTTATCTAACATATAATTCAATAAACTGGGTAAATAAAACATTTCCGATAAATGTTGATGAATTCGGCAATATTAATATGGGAGGACATTTGAATATAACAACAGTAAATTTACTAAATACCAAAGATGTTGATGAATGGTCATTTGAGCATAATGATAATAATAAAGTTTCAGCAGGTGGAAGTATAGATAGCCACAGCGATGTGACAATAACAGGCTTCCCAGCAGATAACCAACTGCTTATTTATAGCACAGGTCAATGGAGAAATACGACTTCACCCTTTCTGATATTAGACGGCACTGCCAGTATGACTGGAGGAATAAATATGAACAACCAAAACATTACGAATGTAAATCAACTAAATGGTAGGGCTATCGCGACTTGGTTATCAGAGCACGACTCCAACAACGCGAAAGTGTCAGCAAGTGGAAGTATTGATACACATAGTGATGTGATTATTACAACAGCAACAGATAATCAACTGCTTATTTATAGCACAGGACAATGGCGAAATGTGGCATCGCCCTTTCTTAGATTAGACGGCACAGCCAGTATGACAGGAGCATTAAATATGGGTGGTTATGCTATTTCAGGGGCTTCTACATATAATTGAATTAATCTCACCACTCTTGCAGTTGATGGTTCGGTGGTTAAACTAACAGGAGACCAAACCATAGGAGGAATTAAAACATTTAGCAGTATAATAAATGCGAGTGCGGGGATTGATATGAAAAGCCAAAGCATGACAAATGTTAATCTTGTTGATGGTGTGGATGTTTCTGTTCTTGATACTTCTGTGGTTAAACTAACAGGAGACCAAACCATAGCAGGAAATAAAAAATTTACATCAACTTTAGAAGTAAGTGGGTTCATCCAATCCTACTACTTTTGACGGCATCGGCATCGCCTTTGATACAAAAATAGGAATGATTGCAGCACAAAAAACAGCAACAGCGACTTGGTATCCGATACAAATAACTGGTTCATATGTAGAATTATATTCAGGTAATACTTTAATTATAACCGCAACTGGAACAACATTAAGTTTGAACAACAACAGAATAACAAACTTAGCCACACCATCAGCAACAACGGACGGAGCAAACAAAAGTTATGTGGATACATTAGATGTACAAAATGTAAAACTAACAACAGACAGGAAGTAAAACGTTTAATGGGGCGAGCACTACGATAAAATATCTAACTTTAACACAAACGACTGATTTTAATAATCAAGTTATCATTAATGGTGGAAATATAACATATAATGGGGCGAGGATATTATACCAAAATGGAGGAGATATATTCTTTTCACAGACATCAGGTGATTATCAATATTTCTTATTTACTCTAAATACCGCTACAAGTGGAACCGCGAACCAAAGAGGTTATGTATTCACGAATGTAGCATTTGATGTAAAAGGAGCAGGTCTTTATATTTCAAAACTTTTGGATAATGAAAGTGCTTCATCTGACATTGTCCGTTTTAACAATGCTGGTGGTATGCAATTTTATGGGGACTTAGATATGAACTCAAACAACATAACAAGTGCTGGAACAATCACTTCAACTACTGGCATGACTACAACCACATTAACAACGAGTGATAAAATAACAACAGCACTAGGCAAACCGATAATCATAGGCAGAACAACGAAAGGAGTAGGAGTAACTGGTGGCTTAGAATTATATGGAACAGAAGGAAATGCGAATGGCCCACATATTCAAGCATTCGTTCATACATCAATTTATCCCACATTCCAATTATTGAATTATAGTCAGGACAATATTGCTTTAAGTTTTGATAGTTATTGGGAGGGGGTGGCTGGAAATCAAGCAACATAAACTCCAACTTTCAAATATACAAGATGAGCAACAAACTCGCTTTTAACTACAAATCAGGAGTATCACTTGGATGAGCCATAGCATTTAGCGAGGCGATGAACATAAGCATTACAGGGGCAATAACCGCAAATGCAGGCATATCTGTTGTTAATAGCACGGCAGATATAAGAGGA
>WBZZ01006856.1:50000-53000 GCA_019918135.1 Paulinella micropora | reverse complement strand
CATCACCGTATTGCGCTGTGATCCCGCGAGAAAATAACGTAGTAGATATCCCTTGGGCATGGCAAATCCCTTGAAAGTGAAATCCTTCTCAATGCTTCGAAAAAACGTCTGAACCGGCGTATTGACCCTAAATGAATAATAATAATAATAATAATAATAATAATAATAATAATAATAATAATAATAATAATAATAATAATAATAATAATAGTGCTTCTCTGTCAATGGCTGATGCATTTCTGCACATGCGCCTCCATCGTCTCACCCGTGAGGGGAGTACGAAGAATTGACGATAAGCTCTAATGACACCCCCGCAAGGGCAGTTCCAACACTTCCAGACGGGCCGGTATGTTCAATGAAAATACTGGTCCAGAAATAGACCGGTATGTTCAATGAAAATACTGGTGGCACCGACGGGAATCGAACTGGCGACAGGGCCCAGATGGTAGAACTTGACCACTGGGCTATCACGGTGTCCATAAAATAATAATAATAATAATAACAATAATATAATAATAATAATAATAATAATAATAATAATAATAGTAATAATAATAATAATAATGATAATAATAGTGCTTCTCTGTCAATGGCTGATGCAAATCTGCACATGCGCCTCCATCGTCTCACCCGTGAGGGGAGTACGAAGAATTGACGATAGGCTCTAATGACACCCCCGCATGGGCAGTTCCAACACTTCCAGACGGACCGGTATGTTCAATGAAAATACTGGTGGCACCGACGGGAATCGAACTGGCGACAGGGCCCAGATGGTAGAACTTGACCACTGGGCTATCACGGTGTCCAATATAATAATAATAATAATGATAATAATAATAATAATAATAATAATAATAATAATAATAATAATAATAATAATGATAATAATAATAATAATGTCGCAAATATAGTTAAAATATTAACATACTTGGAACATAGACGCATATACATAATATTAGATGTATTGTATGAAATGCTTCTCACTGCTGCGAAAAAAAAGCCTGGAGAGAGAGAGAGAGAGAGAGAGAGAGAGAGAGAGAGAGAGAGAGAGAGAGAGATCGAGAGAGAGAGAGAGAGAGAGAGAGAGAGAGAGAGAGAGAGAGAGGGAGAGAGAGAGAGAGAGAGAGAGAGGGAGGGAGAGGGAGGGAGAGAGAGAGTGTGGCGTATTGACCCTATATGAATAATTTCACAAATATACTTAACATATTAACATAGACACATATACATAGTATTACATGTATACAAGCAATAATCCTTGTCGATGGTGCAAAAGAAGGCATAGCATAGACGGGCGCATCGACCCTGCATGCATCATGAAACAACATTGTTGTATACAAACGTGCATACAATCATACGCATGCATACGTTGCGAAAAGAAGGCGACTTTAGCCTGTATGAATATTTAACATGGTTGCATATAAAAATAGCTTGCAAACGATGTGCTCTGTGTTTTTGTACTCAACTATTGATTGAGAACCCCCAAAAAAAACAACAACAAAAAAAAAAAAAAAAAAAAAAAAAAAAAAAAAAAAAAAAAGAAGCAGTTTCAAACAGGACAATTTTGCAGTGTGATCGATTAAATAACGTAAGTTCTACCTGAGGCACTCCAGTAGAAAATTGTGCAAGATTTTCATCTCTCGCACATCCGTGTAGGAAATTGAGCCGGTAGCGAAGTGTGATTGTTCTTGACGTAGCTTGGTGAGTGTTTCTGGAGAAAGGGCTAAGTAGTGTAAGGCGGCGCAGATGGCCGCGACGGACGTTTCATA
Organism: Paulinella micropora; assembly: GCA_019918135.1. Classification (NCBI taxonomy): domain Eukaryota; phylum Cercozoa; class Imbricatea; order Euglyphida; family Paulinellidae; genus Paulinella; species Paulinella micropora. The sequence continues at coordinate 51,234 of WBZZ01006856.1, read as the reverse complement.
GCCTGCCAGCATCACTGTCACTACCTAGATAGATAGATAGATAGGATGGATGGAAGGAAGGATGAATGATGGATGGATGGATGGATGGATGGATAGATAGATAGATAGATAGATAGATAGATAGATAGATAGATAGATAGATAGATAGATAGATAGATAGAGAGATAGATAGGTAGATAGATAGATAGATGAATGGATGGATGAATGGATGGATGGATAGATAGAAAGATAGATAGATAGATAGATAGACAGATAGATAGATAGATAGATAGATAGATAGATAGATAGATAGATAGATAGATAGATAGATAGATAGATAGATAGATAGATAGGGCAGGGTAGTCTAGGACGACATAAATCGCTGCAACGGACGTTTTGTAGCGATAGATAGATAGATAGATAGATAGATAGATAGATAGATAGATAGATAGATAGATAGATAGATAGATAGATAGATAGATAGATAGATAGATAGGACGTTTCGTAGACCAGCATCAATATTACCACCTGCAAGGATGGATGGATAGATAGATAAATAGATAGATAGATAGATAGATAGATAGATAGATAGATAGATAGATAGATAGATAGATAGATAGATAGATAGATAGATAGGCAGATAGATAGGTAGGTAGGTAGGTAGATAGATAGATATATAGATAGATAGATAGATAGAGATAGATAGATAGATAGATAGATAGATAGATAGATAGATAGATAGATAGATAGATAGATAGATAGATAGATAGATAGATAGATAGATAGATAGATAGATGAGATATCGACTAATGTATGCAGGCAGGTAGGTGATAGGTAGGTGAATAGGTAGGTAGGTTGGTAGGTAGGTGATAGGTAGGTGAATAGGTAGGTAGGTAGGTAGGTAGGTAGGTAGGTAGGTAGGTAGGTAAAGACAGACATGGTCGATGGATGGAACGAGAAGTAATTAAAGGGTGGTAAATAGATAGATAGGTAGATAGATAGATAGATAGATAGATAGACAGAGAGAGAGAGATAGATAGATAGATAGATAGAGAGAGAGAGAGATGGATATATATAAATAGAGAAATAGAGGCGGGGTGTACCTGACCTAATGGTTGTCTTCCATACATGAACAGATAAGTAGATAGATAGATAGATAGATAGATAGATAGATAGATAGATAGATAGATGGATAGATATATAGATAGATAGATATATAAACAGATAGATAGATAGATAGATACATAGATAGATA
>WBZZ01006856.1:37500-40000 GCA_019918135.1 Paulinella micropora | reverse complement strand
GTTTCCAGATAGTTCGAAACGTTTCGTGTTTCGTCAGGTTCATCGCATAGATGGACGAGAGGTGTTTATCTGGGCAGTACTTCAGCATGTGAGCACGGTTGATTTGAAGTCGCTGGTAAAAAGAGACGATGGACTGGAGCTGTAGACCGAATTTCGAGCGTGGGCGGTAAAGGCAAGAGACCAGAGCACTTTTGTAGATGTTGACCCATTTTTTGAGGAAGCGGGTCGCAATTTTCTCAAGGGTTTTGGCGAAAGATAAGCAGAGGTCATAAATGAGAAATGGCCAGGCAAGTGACTGGACAGCATAGTGCTGGTAGAGCCAAAGTTTCATAAAGCCATTGATCGAGCAGCTATCGATGGCTTGCATAGAAAGAATGAACGTCTTTTGGATTTCTGCTCGTTGTTCGTTTTCGCTGAGGTCATGGTAGACAATCCATCCGAGGTCTTTGAAAGGCTTGTCAGCGATGAAGTTAATTGGTTTGCCAGTAATAGTCAGGGCGGGGTCGAAAGGTGGGAACAAAATCGGCATTAATCGTTTGAGACCCTTATGGTCGTCGGCTTTAGTCCAATATTTGAAAGCAAGGCTTTTGCATTTGGGCGGTTTCGCGGCCATTGTTCTGGTCCATGACAGAAATTTGTCTATCATGTTGATGGACGATTGCAGTGTTTCGTGGATCGGCTGTGTAGTTTGAGATCGTCAGCATAGGCAGCTTCGTGCACGATTACTTCATCCGTTGAGGCCTTATGTTTGAAGTGGTAACCGTTGTTTTTGGTCAACGATGATAGGAGGTCAAGTAGTAGATTGAAAACTATATTGAAAAGGAGAGGAGAGATGCAGCATCCTTGAAAGACGCCCACAGCAAAAACGAAGGGTTCTGATGACCATTCTTTCCCTTCGATTGTGGCTACTAAGAGTTCGTAATATAAGAAGATTATGCGTGCAAACATAGGGGGCACGTGGTACCACCAGAGAGCAAACTGGATCAAGTTGTGATTTACGCTTCCAAAAGCGTTTTTTAGGTCAATCCATGCTATGACCAGTTGGCGATAGTGATCTTTTGCATTTCTGATGGTAGCCTTTGTTGCAGCAATGTGTTCGGGGCATCCTGCAACGTTACGGAGGAAACCTTTTTGTTTTGCTCTGTCAAAGTATTTGTTATCCAGCAAAAAACTCTCTAGGCGTTTTGACTACAAAGAGAAAAATGCCTTACCCGAGCAGTTTGCCAGAGCAATCGGACGATAGTTTGAGGCCTGAAGTGGATCGCCGTCCTTATGAAGGAGGGAGATAGCAGCGTGGGCCCAGCTGTTAGCTACATCAGTTGTCCAACACTTGACAATGAGTTTGTGTAAGAAAAATAAAGCGGTGGGAAGTCTCTTGTAAACAAGGTGGCTAATACCATCTCTGCCAGGGGCTGCACCATTAGGCTTAGCAAGCATAGATCTTTTGGTTTCCAAGCAGGACGGTGGTTTGCGGTCAAAGGGGCAGTTGGTAGAGGTGGGCGAACCATTTCAGGTAAGGGCACGTAGGTTTGTTCACGATTAGCGTCTTTGTATAGGTTGGGAAAGTAGGAATCACAGTCTTCTTTGGATAGGGAGGAAGTGGTTTGGGTTGAGGGGGGATGAAACAGATTTTTGGCAAACTTATGAGGGTCATTTCGGAAGCGTGTATTTGCTTGTCGTTGAGCGGAGCTTAAAGTTGCTTCCTTGAGACGACGGTGGAGGCGGTTACCGGTCTTCAATAATACTCGCCAAGTTTTTTGCAGGCTTTTTGCAACAGCAGCTGGAATTGAACCTGCCTTTTTGAGATCTCGCAGATGTCTCTTTTGGACCAGTTTTTGTTGTCGGTTTTGCGTGAGTTTTGTTTGGAGCCGGATTACGTGGCGGTTTTTTCGCTCATGAGTTTGTTCTTCTGTTTTTGTTTGAGGTACCCGTTGTGATATGAAGTCGTAGAGATATCTTTCAAATTTCGCTACTGCTTCGTCACACGACAGGCGTTTGATGAGAGAGGAGCGGAGGATGAGAGGGAGTGCGGATTGGAGTTCTTCTTCAATGCCTTTCCATTCGCTTGGTGTTGATGGCAATACCAGGCGTTTTCTTCTCTCGGTTGGTTCTTTCGGGGCACTTCTTGTCCGATGGACGAAATGGGAGTATGTCTCGGCGTCAACACAGTGGGTGGAATCCAGGTTGATAATGCCGGGTTGCGACTTGTAGTCCGGATGGACGTGCGCTTTTGGACTCTTCTTTTCGAGGAGGCCCGAAAGATCTTCGTAAGGGTGAACATGAGCAAAATCTTCTCCAGGGGGTTCAGGCGGTGCAGAGCACGCACTGGGAGGGTGACGGCGGCCACTCCGGAGGGAATAGCGGTGCGTCGGTAGGTTTTCGCATGTAGTTTTTGTAACTTACGGCTTAACTTAGGGGAAGCAAGCCTCTTTGTTTAAGCCAGGGTTGTCAGCCCAAGAAGAAAAAGGAGAAAGGTTTGGTTGCCGCGCTTTATCGCCGC
>WBZZ01006856.1:25000-30000 GCA_019918135.1 Paulinella micropora | reverse complement strand
CCTTTCTCATCCTAAGCATGCATGTATTCATCTATGCTATTTAGATGTGCAATATATATATATAAGGTGTTCTAACGTATGCTTGTAACAATTGTAGATAGATAGATAGATAGATAGATAGATAGATAGATAGATAGATAGATAGATAGATAGATAGATAGATAGATAGATAGATAGATAGATAGTAGGTACTTTCAGGTCAGCATGCAAACCCTTTTTGTCCCAGACATGTCTGTATTGTAGATATGTAATGTGCATACATACATACATGCATACATACATACATACATACATACATACATACATACACATACATACGCATACATACACATACATACATACATACATACATACATACAAACATGCATGCATACATACATACATACATACATACATACATATATATATGTAATGTATCTATGTCATGTATAGGCAAGCCATGCATGTGTTATGTATGTATGTAAACTCTTCTACAGCTGGATTGGGTTCCATATCAGCATGAAAAAATTTTAACGGTAACCTCCACAAAATGTGGTCAGGTAACCGATAAAACTACATGTGCGGCGCGCCGAATTTGACGTGTTTTGCGGGCTCGCCGGCCCGGCTCCGGCTCGCCCGCAAAACACGTTAAATTTGTGGCTATCCGCATACAATACTAACCTCAACCATTTTCTGGCCAATCATGCGCTCAGTCCATTCGATACAGGCCTTTTCCATTGGCTCCACGAACGACACCATTACCTGTTGTATATGAGAAATCAGTTATGATTGCGATAAAGATAAGATTGGCGAGACAGTCAATCCACGCCTTTTCCATACGCTGGGCGAACGACACCATGACCTGTTGTATATGAGATAAGATATGGTTGAAATATTGTAATATATGGTTTAGATAAGGTAAGATATGGTTGAGAAAGTCAATAACACGCCTTTTCCAATATACTATGAGAAATTTCAGTCAATACACTAACGACATCATGACCTGCAATATATGAGAAACCATTTATGGTTGAGATGAGATGAGATAGGTGAAACAGTCAATACAGCGGGGAGCAACTGGACTGACTGCTAGATGGGTCTGTATTTGTATGTATGTGTGTGTGTGTATTTGTGTGTGTGTGTGTGTGTGTGTGTGAGAGAGAGAGAGAGAGAGAGAGAGAGAGAGAGATAGAGAGAGAGAAAAGAGAGAGACTTTTCCTTAAGACACCACGACCTGTAGTATGAGAAGTTCCTTGTCCTTAAGTACAATCAGCAATGACTTCAAACACTGCTTTCTCAGCCGCTTCTGATTTTTGTGGCTTGTGTAGTGGCTCATTTGAAAGCACTCGTCAAGAGCTTGCTAATGAGCCATAACACAGGTTCTGGATGCAAACATTGGCTGCGATAGAAGCATTTGAAGTCATTGTTCGTTGTACTTAAGGCCAAGGAACTTCTCATATGAGAAATCAGTCATGATTGAGATGAGATAAGAAAGGACAGGTGAGAAAGATGAGATAGGTGAGATAGGTCAGATAGGTGAGATAGGTGAGATGAGATAAGATGAGGTAAGATGAGATCAGATGAGATGAGATGAGATGAGATGAGATGAGATGAGATGAGATGAGATGAGATGAGATGAGATGAGATGAGATGAGATGAGATGAGATGAGATGAGATGAGATAAAATAAGATAAGATAAGATAAGATAAGATAAGATAAGATAAGATAAGATAAGATAAGATAAGGTAAGATAAGAGAAGAGAAGAGGTAAGATAAGAGAAGAGATAAGATAAGAGAAGAGATAAGATAAGAGAAGATAAGATAAGATAAGACAAGATAAGATAAGATAAGATAAGATAAGATAAGATAAGATAAGATAAGATAAGATAAGGTCAGATAAGATAAGATAAGATAAGGTCAGATAAGGTCAGATAAGTTAAGTGAAGATAAGAAAGATAAGATAAGATAAGATAAGATAAGATAAGATAAGATAAGATAAGATAAGATAAGATAAGATAAGATAAGATAAGATAAGATGAGACAAGATATGATAAGATAAGATAAGATAAGATAAGATAAGATATGATAAGATATGATAAGATAAGATAAGATAAGATAAGATAAGATAAGATAAGATAAGATAAGATAAGATAAGATTAGATTAGATTAGATTAGATTAGATTAGATTAGATTAGATTAGATTAGATAAGATGAGATGAGATAAAATAAGATAAGGTCAGATAAGATAAGATAAGATAAGATAAGATAAGATAAGATAAGATAAGATAAGATAAGATAAGATAAGATAAAATAAGATAAAATAAGTCAAGATAAGATAAGATAAGATAAGATAAGATAAGATAAGATAAAATGAGACAGAACCAGCGAAGCTACGATAAAAGCAAACACACACACAAACACACACACACACACACACACACAGAAAACTCTTAACAATTTCAAGGGACAAAGTGGGGGCACAAGCCGTTTGATGCATGCATGTTACGCTCTCTCTCTCTCTCTCTCTCTCTCTCTCACACACACACACACACACACACCTGAAGTGACAAAGGATTTGAGCATGTCCCCCCCCCCCCCCCTTCCCCCCCCCCCAACACACACACACACACTCACTCACACACACTCTGTCTGTCTCTCTCACACGCACCCGAGCAGACAGAGTGGGGCCACAAGTCGTTTGATGCGTGCATGATTTGCTCTCTCTCTCTCTCTCTCACCTGAAGTGACAAAGGATTTGAGCATGTCCCCCCCCCCCCCCCTCCCCCCCTTCACCCCCCCCCCCCCCCCCCTCCCAACACACACACAAACACACACACTCTCACCTGAAGTGACAAAGGATTTGAGCATGTCCCCCCCCCCCCCTCCTCCCCCCCAACACACACACACACACTCTGTCTCTCTCTCACACACACACCCGAGCAGACCGAGTGGGGCCACAAGTCGTTTGATGCGTGCATGATTTGCTCTCTCTCTCTCTCTCTCTCTCTCTCTCTCTCTCTCTTTCTCTCTCTCTCTCTCTCTCACACACACACACACACATACACACACACACACAACACACCTGAGGTGACAATGTTGGGGCCACAAGCCGTTTGATCTCTCTCTCTCTCTCTCTCTCTCACACACACACACACACACACACACAACACACCTGAGGTGAGAGTGTTGGAGCCACAAGCCGTTTGATTCTTGCATGCTCCGATCCAGACACGTTGGCAAGGGCAGTCTTACCCCATACCGCTACCAGGCTAGAGACAGACTGCAAGCAAACAAGAATATGTATGTATGAATGTATGTATGTATGTATGTATGTATGTATGTATGAGAAGTTCCTAGTTCTTAACTAAATGAGCAATGACTTGAAACGCTTCGTTCTCAGCCGGTTTTGATCTTGATGGCTTGTGTAGTGGCTCGTTTGAAAGCTCGCATCAAGAGCTTTCTAATGAGCCATAACACAGGTTGTAGATGCAAATATTGACTGAGATCAAAGCGTGTGAATTCATTGCTCATAGTAGTTAAGAACTAGGAACTTCTCATTGTATGCTATGTTTATTAGGTATGTATGTATGTATGTATGTATGTATGTATGTGTGTGTATGTTTGTATGAACACGTAGGCAAGGGCTGTTTAGCCCCACGCCGCTATCAGGCTTGACATACACACATACACACACACACATACATACATACATACATACATACATACACACACACATACATACATACACATGCGGTACATTATCTGCCGCTTGCTTGCCTGCACCTTGTACACACACACAAACACACACACACACACACACACACGTACATACATACATACATACATAGATACATACATACATAATAGACATCACCGCAAAAACTGCAAAAATTTACATACATACATACATACATACATACATACATACATACATACATACATATATACATGCTAGATATGCTGCCATGGTACATGCGGTACATTATCTGCCGCTTGCTTGCCTGCACCTTGTACACACACACAAACACACACACACACACGTACATATATACATACATACATAGATACATACATACATAATAGACATCACCGCAAAAACTGCAAAAATTTACATACATACATACATACATACATACATATATATATACATATATACATACTAGATATGCTGCCATGGTCTGCAGTCTTGCTTGTCATTATTATTACTATTATTATTATTATTATTATTATTATTATTTGTCGCCAGTTCGATTCCCGTCGGTGCCACCAGTATTTTCATTGAACATACCGGGATCATCTGGACCAGTATTTTCATTGAACATACCGGCCCGTCTGGAAGTGTTGGAACTGCCCTTGCGGGGGTGTCATTAGAGCTTATCGTCAATTCTTCGTACTCCCCTCACGGGTGAGACGATGGAGGCGCATGTGCAGAAATGCATCAGCCATTGACAGAGAAGCACTATTATTATTATTATTATTATTATTGTTATTATTGTTATTATTATTATTATTATTATTATTATTATTATTATTATTATTATTATTATGATTGTTATTATTATTGTTATTATTATTGTTATTATTATTATTATTATTATTATTCAGCCCCATGGCCTTACGGCGTTAAACTGTGATGCCAACTCAAAACCATTTGGTGGATGATGCTGGGGAGGAGGGTCGTTGGGCGCCTGTCGAAGATCTTAAACTCCGCTATGCCGGTTGATAGCCCGTGGACCCAGCGGATACCAAATTGTTATGGGTGGGGTTTTGAGGTAGTTCTAGCAACCATGCTTGGTGTACGCACTTGCACATGCGGCAACGTTTTGCAAGAGGTTGTTGGGACTGCGGAATAACCTCGGCTTAGTGTAGTCTTGCCCTCAGGAGCTCCATCGGTGGCCCCTATAATCAGTCGAGAGACTGACTAGGTGGGGATGGAGCACCTCGAACAAGGGCATGAGCCTCAGCTGCATCAGTATGCCTTAGTGTTGACTGTGATATATTTGAGGGTAACCCCTGATGAT
>WBZZ01006856.1:0-15000 GCA_019918135.1 Paulinella micropora | reverse complement strand
CTATGTTTCAATGTACGTCACCTTGATATTCCAAGGTATACCTTGGAATATCAAGGTATACATTTACTGATTCAATGTATACCTAAACTATTCCAAGGTATACATTGAATATTTCAAGGTATACATTAGATATGTAAGGTAAACATTGAAAGGCTAAGTCCCTGCATGTCTATTTCTAGTGAAGGTATACCTGGAATTTAGATTCAAGGAATACCCACTGTTCCGCATTTACCAAAACTTTCTTGGACTGCAGCCTACTACGCTTTCCTGTTATTTAGAATCAAGAAATACCTACTTTCCGCATTTACCAAAACTTTCTTGGACTGCAGCCTACTACGCTTTCCCTTTGCCATAGCCGACGAAGCATTCCCTGCTTCTGTTTCGTTTTCTCCCGAGTTATTAAATACTGATACGATAGCAAAACTATGTTTCTTTCGTCCCCGCTTTACGCTTGCTTCTTTACTTTGCATTCCTCCTCTTTGTCTAGCTGTTTTTGTTGGACTCTGCCCCTGCCAGGTTGTGCTTCCTTTCGTCCAGACCAGAAAAAATCTTGAAAATAAGTTCGCGCTAGAATTAGGAGATGTGATTGTCCAAGATCTAGTTGCTCACTATAAACTAATTCATCAAGTAGCTGATATTTGCTGCCTGCCTCAGAACGTGCTGGTCTCAGAGCCTTGTTTATGTTTCTTGTCCATCCACGTATCCAACTGCTTGACTGAAACAACAAGCTCTTCCTCACCCAAAAGTTCAACTTGCGCCTCAACTATGAAATTTCTTTCTTTATCATCATATTCCACACGCAATAACAGCCCTGTGCGCACGCTCTCCAGTCGCGGTACTAGATAAAACTACTACTACACATGCAAGTACAATTAGTATCTCATCTCGGATGCATCACACTTCAAACTTGACATACGAGTCAAACTTTTATTATTTCAGGATTTTTCAAACCTGAACTGCGTGCAATTGTCAAACGCTGTCTGTATCTATGCAAATGAAACCTGCCTGTTCAAGCATCGAAAATGCAAGCATATGCACTTGAGGCCGCTTGCTCTCATCTGCTACCAGGACATATTTGATCTGTGGGCATGTGTGTATGAAATGCAACACTACTTCCTTGTGCACTGCCTGCCAAGCTGTCCAGAATAGAAACACCACCACGTTGCTGTGCCATCTGTATTTTTGAAGTAACGCTCCAAATCAACAGTGTTGTGTACTCTAGCATTCCACCACACCACAGGATCTCGTTGAGTCCACAACTCTGCATGTCCACTTTCCTGGCGAACAACATTAGCATTGCCCACTTTCAAGTTGAAATGCTGTCGGTTGTGACCCTGTTCCTGTACTTGGGGTAAGTTGGAGCTGGTCCGAAGGATTCCATCTTGTTACACCGCAGACTTCATGGGCAAGGCCCGGTTTTTCGTGTCACACATAGTCGGATAGATGCATGTACAAGGTGCCCCGTGTTGACCAGGCATTCCTGGTTGGTCAGGATGCAGGTCACAACCAAGCTTTCAATTTGTCTGGGTGCTGCCCGTCCAGTTGGGCAGTTACCAAACACAATTGGCGAGAGTCCCCTTCTGGAGAAATTTTTATATTGTAAATATATATTACTAATACTAATCAATCATGGTCACCAGAATGAGTATGGTGTGTGTATATGGTGTGTATTTATTAATGTAGTTATCGTTTGATGTACTTGGTGTGTGTGTGTCCCCGGGGGGGGGGGGGGTGTTGTTGCTAGGCTTTATTAGCTGTAGCCACCAAAATTTCAATAGAGTATGAGAAAGCTCACGAACCGCAGGAAGCAAAAAAGGTGCGTTGCGCTGTGTGTTTCGATGCAGAATTTTTGTCCCTGGTCTACATCCAGGACGGGAGGGGTTTTTACGTTGTGGCTGTCCCCAAGGTTTCGAAGCAGATAGGCAAACTGTGGATCGGCTGCCCTAGGACTTTCATCATTGCCTATGGGAATGAATATGTAAAGAGCGACTCAGTTTGTCAGGAGGAAGAGAAGCACGCACGAGCAATAGAAGTGTGCAAGGGAAGAAAATTAGTGTTCACTGACAAAGTGAGGGGGAGACTCTTAGCTGCTCGCAACAAGAGTCATGAAGTTCTACATGAAGCTCTGTACAGGGAGGGTGGGGGATTTGCTCAGCATAGTTTGTGGCCCAATTGTGAAGCAGCAATAGAGAATGATGGAGCTAGTGTTTTAATTGGGTCTATCGAAAACATTTTTTTCTGTCAATGCATAACCATTCACTACGGCAATGAGTGCTTACAGTGGATGCGGAATATCGGACAGGAAGTAGGATCCCTGGTTTGGAACTGTACAATCACACAAAAAAAATGTATACTTCTGTGGTGTTTCTCTCTCTCCTCTGCAAAGTTCAATGCATACCCTGACTTTTCAAGGTATACCCTGACATTTCAAAGTATACCTTGACATTTCAAGGTACACACTGACGTTTCAAGGTATACCTTGACTTTCTAATGCTTACCTTGGTTTTTTAAAGGTAATCCTTGGATTTTTTTTTACAGTCGATGTGCACTACACTAGTCCGCAAAGTTGTTTGCATGCTTACCTGGTGGTAGGCGATGTCAACAACATTGGTAAAAAGGCTGCCGCGTTGCGATAGTGTAAATTTCTTTACGCAGTCAAAGTGTAGACTTGCAACGCTTTATGCCCCCTGTTCATGGCACAACCTGACTCAAGAAATTGGGCTGTGTCTGATGTCTTGGCGATTCATGGTACATTCAAAAACAGTGTCGACCTCCTACACATTGCTGAAAAGGGAATAGGGGGAACTCTAAGTATGACAAGAGTATTATCAGCAGTGAATTCGGTACTGTATTGCGAAAGGGCAGATTACATGTTTTGGGACATAGGTTGTGGAGTCGGGAACGTTCTTCTGGCAGCCATGGTTTTTGGGTATGGACGCGTGACTGGTTTGAAGCAAAACTATTATTCTAGGGAATGGAAGTTGTAAAGAATTGGTTTGGTTATGTGTTGTAATATACAACAACAATAACACCAAATATCTCAATCCATAGCTACATCAATAAATACATAGGCATGGTCACATTTGTCTTCCAAGTGCGCTAGGCCTTGAAATAATCAAGGTACACCTTGAAGTAGTCAAGACATACCTTGCAAGAGTCAAGGTATACCTTGAAGTAGTCATGGTACCTTGCAATAGTCAAGGTATACCTTGAAATATCAAGGTATACCTTGATATTCCAAGGTATGCCTTGAAATATCTGTGTATTGAGTTTGAGTAGATATAAACATATGTAACAGGAAAGGTAGGTGTACCTGTTTCGCTGCCACAATCACAGGCGCAGCAGGCGCGGACGAAAAGGAAGAAGACGAAGAGGAAGAAGAGGAAGTGGACTTCTTGGAGCCTGAATTGAAGTGGTCATGAGCATTTTATCTTACCTGTCTCTCTCTCTCTCTCTCTCTCTCTTAAAGAAAAGCCAATGTATACCTTACAAATTCAAAGAATACCTTAAAAACTGAGGGTATGCCTTAAACATTCAAGGTATACCTTGGAAAGTCTGTGCATGAATGCAGTTGCAGACCATGTCCATATGGCTGTTCCACGTATACAAGATTTTACTTTTTAATAAACAGTCTGCACAAAAGAATTCACTTTTCACCAGACTGTTCTAGGAACTCAGCCAGCAAACTGTCACAGTTAGTGAGATTCTGTTCTGGCTCCCACGAATCGTGCTTGTCGGAAAACCCTTTCCATCTAACAAGATATTTCTTTGTCCCTTTTTTCACCCTCAGTTTCAACAACCTCCACCTCTGCTTCAACATGTCGTTCCGAAACGTCGTCACTAGCAGACGAGGAGGCCTGCATCCCTGAACGTCAGGGGTAGTACATGTGTGTGCGTGACTGTGTCTATGTGAGATTGCACTGATAGTACCTGAGCTGGACTTGTCAGCATTCTTTTTGTTCTTCTGCCCCTTCCCCGCCTCTTTCTCCTTCTTCCCCTTCCCCGCCATCTTTCTCCTTCTTCCTCTTCCCCTATTCTTTCTCCTTCTTCCCCTTCTCGTTCTTCTCCTTCTTCCCTTTCCTCATCTTGCGACGCTTGGTGCTTCCTACAAGCGCCAGTTCAAGTGTTTCATACTTGTCTGTACTACATAACTTCATGCACGCGTGCGTACACAAACATACCTTGTCTTTCTTGCTGTTCCACGTACACAAACATTGTCTCAGCCGTCCCCTCTGTGTCGTCGCTACTAGACTCATCGCCTGAGCTCTCCTGCTGTTCCTCCTTGTCTTTCTTCATCTCTTTCTTGTTCTTCTTCTTCGCCGTCTTGCGACGCTTGGCGCTTGTAGCCTTAGCGCTTCCTACAAGCGCCAGTTCAAGTGTTTCATACTTGTCTGTACGCAACAGTGCGTGAACAAACATACCCTAACACAGAGCCGCACTCACATACATACACTTGTCGCTCTCGTCACTGTCCTTGTGCTCCTCCTCGCTCTCGTCACTGTCCTTGAGCAGCTGGGGACGCTTGCCTACAAGCACCACGCATGCACGCATGCGTGCACAAATTAAACACACACTAACAAACACACACACACACACACACACACACGCGCGCGCACACACACACACATACGCTTGGGCTTGGTCTTATTGCTCTTGCGTCCCTCCCTCTTTTGCCTGGAGGCCCACAGCTGCAGACAAGTTTCTGTGAACTTTTTAAAAAGATTGACTACTGCCAAAATATCCTAGCCGGACCGGCCTGTCATACTATGACTGAATGGCAGGGGTGTTTCAAAAAATCATAGCGAGTGTAATAATTGAGTTTTTTCAAAAATTATTTTTGCATTCGACGCGTCTTGATAAGCTCTATTTAATGCTTGGGTTGGAGGTCCCGAGCACACTAGTGAGCACCCTCGGGGCGCATGTTAAAATTTCGAAAGACAAGAACTGGATGCAGATTTTTTCGGATTGTACAAATGGTGGGAGATTTTTTTTTCTGCCGGTCCGCGACGCGATATTGTTAAAAATTGCGTCAGTGTGCAAAAAAGCACCAATCGTCGCTCGCGAAGTGGCATTTGGGCTCGATCACGACAATTTCACCGACTCGCCTCCGGCTCGTCTGAGAAAACTGTCCTGATCTCGCCCAAATAGTGAGCCATTTCGTGCTCGCCACAATACCAGCTATTTTTGGCAAGCGTTCGTCACTGGTCATGCTTGCGTTGGAAAGCTCCACTTTCTAGCTCGCCGCAAAAGTGTTATTTTAAGGGAGGGGGGAGGGGAGGGGAGAGTGGGGTCCTTGGAAAGCTCAACTTTCCCAAAATTTGGTACGTTATCTCGCGTATATTATACCCCTGCCACAGGCTCTCAGTGTCCTGGTGTATCTGGAAATAAAATCAAGCTTGTCGGGACCTAAGGTGTTTGCGAATTTGTTTCAGAAAAAGAGCTTCAATGGCACTGTGTTCCTGCCAGAAAAAGAGATATTATCAACAAGGGCTGTTCGCTCGTTATAAACACGCACACACAAACACACACAGACACACATACATACATACAAACAGTATAGGGTCGCACTTCGGCACACTTTTTCACGACATACCACCCGCCACCCAGTGACACACACCGGCCGGCCCGCCGGGACAAAATGGCAACGAAAGGTAAGTAGTGGAAACAAATCATAAAATGATACACATAGCCTTTCTCAACATTGAACACAGTCACAGCTGTCAATTTGCGAAAAAAGAAATATAACGGGTTTTGCGATTTTTCTTGACTTTTTTTTGTTAATGTTTCTGTTATATTGAAAGAATGAAATAAAATTGAACAGCCGTACTTCAATGCGTCTGAGCGGCGGATTTTGACGCGCTGACGCACGCGTTTTAGCTCTGTCGTTCGTTTCTGTTGTTTTTGACGCACAAACGCAAAAACGCACAAAACCACAAACGCACAAAACCACAAAACATAATGTCCATTAATCTTATTCCGAATCTCGTAAAAGATAAAGAAATGTGGAAAGAACAGTTTAGAGCAAATAGATGCGGACCAAAAAAACTAAATGAAATGAAAATAAAGCAAGAAAAAGAGATAGAGAAAGATGAGATGATAATCGAGAATATGAAGAAAGAGTTGGAAAAAAAGAAAGATAGACTAGACGCTTTGAATGAGATGATATTCGAAAGAGAGAGAGAGAAATGATATCGAAGAAGACTTAATGGAGGATAGAAGAAAGAAGATGAAAAAGAGAAAGATTGAAAGTGAGATGAAATTGATGAAGTAATGGAGGAGAGAGAATAGAGGAATGTTGAAAGCGGAAGAGATAGCAACCATTGAAAGAAGGATTGAAAGTGAAACGACGTTTGCTGAGGCGTGTGTGATGATGAAGAGAATAGATGAAATAAGTGAAAAGGTTGGAGATGGAGATCGGAATATGAACAGGGCGTACAGGGAATAATTGGATATTATATGAGGGGCGAAACTACTAAAATTTGATAAGCAAATTTTTATATTATGTCCTGGGTACGACATTAAACTGCCCCTACATAAACACACATATTGTCCCTCTGTGTGTGTTTGTGTAGGTTATGCCTCCAAAGAAGAAGGAAGAAAAGGCACCAGCTGAGGTAATTTTCTCTTTCTATCTTGTCGATTGTTTCTTATGTGTGTGTGATTGTAGGAGCCAGCTGTTGTAGAAGCTACAGATGGCGTTCGTGCTTTGGGGCTGGTGGCAAAAGAGGAGCTAAGAAGAGGGGAGGGGCGAAGAAAGGTTCCAAAAAATCTCCGCAGAAAGTGAAATCACAGGGGGCAGTTTTCGTTGTGTTTAAGAACGCAGACCCTTTGACACCTTACGTTTGTGCCACCGAGCCAGCTCAAAATATGCAAGATATTAACAAGCACGATGCGAAGTTGTTGACATATGTCAACGCAACTTCTGATCGCGATTTTCATGTTGTCATCTTATCAGATGGCTCATATCAAGTCTTTCTTTGATTGGATAATGCATCGAAAATTCCAAAAAAACAAAAAAAAAAAAGAAGTCAAAGCAATCCTCAAGGCTAGGTGGGTTGGTGAAGAAAATCTTGCTGCATTCTTCAAGGCTGAAGAAGAAGAAGGAGAAGGAGAGGAAGGCGATGAGGAAGGAGACGAAGAAGATGAGTAAGAAAAAATAAAAAAAATCTTAATAATTTTTTCATTTTAAAACTAGTTGACTTAGCTTCCGGTTATGTTAATAACTTATAAATCCATTATTTCCTTTTTCTTTTTAATCCGGGCACTACTACGAATTTTCTCTGGCTTTATGTCTAATGACTTTAATAAGTGGCCGGTCTTTTTTTCCTTAGTTGCTTCTTTAACTTTGTCGGCTAGTTGAGGTTTAACTTCGTCCGGTTGTTCGTTCATTTTAGATTTTAGTAATTGTTGAGGACTGACTAGTTCATTTTCACCGAGTATTAACTTAAAGCCTTTCCGGCCTTTTACTGTATATACTTTCTTTGAAAACTGAACATCACCCTTAGAAAAAACCGTTCTTTCTAGTTCTTTTCTTGCGGTTGAACCCTTAGGAAATTTATTAATAATACCGGCTCTATTTATTTCTTGGTCATTTTTCTTTTTACCATAATAAACTTCCATAGGTGTAGCCTTAATTGTATTATGATATGTATTGTTATAATTATTAACAATTTCATAAATGTAAGGAACCCAAATGAAATTATCATTCACTTCCCACATAAAATTTAAATCATTCCTTATTGTTCTAATAAATCTATCTACAATACCCATAGTTCGGTGGTCGCCAACTTCGTTAGTTGTGTGTTGAATTCCATTCTCTTTGAAGTATTCAGCAACTTGCCCTTTATATTCACTGCCGTTGTCAGACGTAATTCTTTTAGGTTTAGGCATTTTCTTTAATCCTTCTAATACTTCCCCAGTTGATTTATTTTTTATCGGTTTAATCCAACCACGACGAGAATAAACATCAATCATTACTAAACCAAAATTGTAGTTTTTGTTTCCTTTCTTAGTAGCAATTTTAGATATATCCATTAAGTCAATAAACACTTGGCTTAATGGTTCAGGCTCAGGGGCTAGTATAGTATTCCATTTTTTAGGTGCTTTTGATTGATGGTGAATTTCAGAAGCCTCTTCAATTTTCTGTTTTACAAGTTCTTCGTTTTTGCCTGGAGTTTCTTCCAGTTGTGAGTTAGCGGCTATATGCTTATGATCCATTGCTATATGCGACTAAAATAGGAAGGTAGTTTATCACGATATATAAAAGAGTAAATAATAAGTCGTGCATAAAGTTATATATATATATATTAGAACTTTAAAAACATTTTTGAAACATCATTACTTTCTTTTTTTGACTTCTCTGGATCTCCCGCATAAACATTGACATTAACTCGGCTAGACTTCTTACCACCCTTCTTAGGCTTAGGCTCTTCCTCTTCCTCTTCCTCACTTTCGCTTTCGCTATCTTCGCTTTCTTCTAATTCAGGCAGTTTCTTTTTTACCGCTTTCTTCGCCTTCTTCTGTTTGGTCTTCAATTTCATACCCGCAACCCGTCGTGCGACGATATCAACAAAATCGTGCTCCACTTCTTCATCACTTTCACTGCTTTCCTCACTTTTCTCACCATCTCTGCCATCAATCATATCTTTAGCCAACTGCTTCTTAGTAATGTGGTCAATCTTTTCGTCATGAGTCATTTCTTTTACATTCTTAGCCTCTTCCTCTGCGAGCAATTCCCTCGCTCTCTCAATCTTTCTCTGCTTAGCCTGGTTCTTCTTCGCCTCCCAACCCTTTTCAAGGTTCTTCATCGCAACCTCTCTATTACCTCTTGGCATTTTATAACTTGTTTATATTATCATAAAAAATAATACTATTTAGTTTTTATTAATAAACAATTTCTTAAATATATACTAATGAGCCAATTCAAAAGTTTGTTAGGCTTGTCAGAAATCGCGACAGATAGCCTATCAATCGCAAATTTAGACCTAACCAATACCAACATAGTGGGCTTAAACACAGATAGGGTGCCAGAAGATGCTGACCCCGTAAATCTTTATTACACTGACGGCCGATTCGATGCGAGATTATCTACCAAATCAACAACAGACATTAAAGAAGGACAAAATTTATACTACACAGAGCAACGAGTGAGGGACAACGACGAGGTTAAAGCCTCAACTCAACACCGCTCTAATACAAGTAATCCGCACCAAACCAGTCTATACAATCTCATAGACACAAACATATCCGCACCAGTGGTCGGGCAATACTTAACATATAATGATGTAGATGGTAAATGGAGAAAATACAACCATTGGTTCGATTGATACACTCACAGATGTCGTCATAACCGCACCGATAGCCACTAATAGTTATCTCACATATAACTCAATCAACTGGGTAAATAAAACATTTCCGATAAATGTTGATGAATTCGGCAATATTAGTATGGGCGGTAATTTGAATATAACAGGAGTTAATTTATTAAATACGAAAGATGTTGATACTTGGATATCTGAGCACGAAGACAATAATGATAAAGTGTCCGCGGATGGTTCAATTAATACACACAGCGATGTGTTAATTACAGGCACACCCGCCAATAACCAACTGCTCATTTATAGCACAGGGCAATGGAGAAACACAAACTCACCTTTTCTTAGATTGGACGGTCTCGCTATGATGTTTGGAGATTTAAATATGGGAGGTTTTAACATAACAAATGTCGGTAATGTTGATGGTATTGATGTTTCCGTTCTGGATAGTTCTGTGGTTAAACTAACAGGAGACCAAACCATAGCAGGGAACAAAATATTTACTACTTATTTGGGAATAAAAGATTCAAATCCATTAAATACAGGTAAGTTATTCTTCAACTAAAATAATAATACGGGTTCTATTTATTCGTCGGAGGTAGGTGGAGCAACGGGATATCCACTATCTATCGTCGGTTCGTCCATAACCCTCGCTTCTACCACGGGGAGTGGAATAACATTGACGGGCAATGTTTTAAATTTTAGCAGCACAACAGCAATCAGCGGACTTCCAGCACCATTCTATGACGGCGATGCTTCAACAAAAGCATATACCGATACGAAATTAGCAAAGGACGGCACAACGGCTATGACGGGCAGTTTAAATATGGGAGGTTTTGCGATTACGAATGTAGGCAATGTTGATGGTGTGGATGTTTCTACTCTTGATACTTCGGTGTTTAAACTAACAGGAGACCAAACCATAGCAGGGAATAAAAAATTTACATCAACTTTAGAAGTAAGTGGTTCATCCAATCCTACTACTTTTGACTGCATCGGTATAGCCTTTGATACAAAAATAGGAATGATTGCAGCACAAAAAACAGCAACAGCAACTTGGTATCCGATACAAATAACTGGTTCGTATGTTGACTTATATTCAGGTAATACTTTAATTATAACCGCAACTGGCACTACACTATCTTTGAATAGCAACAAAATAACAAACTTAGCCACACCATCAGCAACAACGGACGGAGCAAACACAAGTTATGTGAATACATTAGACGGGCAAATGTGAAACTAACTGGAAACCAAACCATAGCAGGAATTAAGACATATAGCAGTGGTGTTGAAATAACGGGAAATTCAATAAATTCAACAACAAAGGGCACATTCATCGTTTTCAATTCTACAAGTAATATCGGGTCAATGCTAGTTTGGATATGAAAACTGCAACATATTACAACTTTGAAATTTCTGCGAAAAAAATAAGTTTTATTATTGATGGGACGATTGTTTCGTGGTTTAATGCTACAGGCTTAGATTGTAATAGTAGTCGGATTGTTAATCTGGGAGCACCACAAAATGCGAATGAAGCGGTAAATAGGCAATATCTGGATGACAATTGTGTGAAACTAACAAAAGACCAAACCATAACAGGAAGTAAAACATTTAATGGGACGAGCACTACGATAAAGTATCTAACTTTAACGAACAATGCCGATTTTAATAATCAAACTATCACTAATGGTGGAAATATAACATGTAATGGGGCGAGGATATTAAAGCAAAATGGAGGAGATATATTCTTTTCACAGACATCAGGAGATTATCAGTATTTCTTATTTAGTCTAAATACTGCTACAAGCGGAACCGCGAACCAACGAGGTTATGTATCTACGAATGTAGCATTTGATGCAAAAGGGCGGGACTTTATATTTCAAAACTTTTGGATAATAAAAGTGCTTCGTCTGACATTGTCCGTTTTAACAATGCTGGCGGTATGCGGTTTTATGGAGCCTTAGATATGAACTCAAACAATATAACAAATGGCGGAACAATAACAGGGACTACATTAACGGCTAGCGCGGGTGTATCAACAACCACATTAACAGCAAGCGGAAAGATTACGGCGAGTGGTGCTAAAATATTATTTCATGATGTTTACAATCAAGGAGGAAACAATACAGGTATATTCTTTTCTAGTCTTACCGACTATAACTGGGGAATGTATATGGTGTCGTCTGGGGTTGGCAAATCATTTAGTGGAGGAACGGCCGTGGCTGGTAATAATTTTAGCGCCGAAGCAATCAGATTTAGAGTTGCTAACGCGGCATCCCAAGGTTTTATATGGGAGAATTCTTCGGAACAATTGTTAATGTCGATGAATGGGGCAGACGGATCTACATGGACAAAAGGATTAATAACGGCTAGTGCGGGTATATCAACAACAACGGCAACTGCGAGTGGATTAATAACAGCAAATGCGGGTATATCAACAACAACATTAACTGCGAGTGGATTAACAACGGCAAGTGCGGGAATTACATACACAGGCACACTATCATCGGGATTAGCATCAACTAATGGGGCAAAAATAGCAATTCAAGGACAAACAGAAGGAACGAATGCGAGAGGAATATTTGTATGGGATGCTACTGATTCAAACTGGGGGATTTATATGTCTCAGTCTGGGAATAATAAATCGTTAAGTGGAGGAACAGCACCAGCAGGAGGAGGTGGAGGATTAACTTCTTATGCTATTAGATTTAGAGTGAATGGTTCTTCAACGAGTGGGTTCATATGGGAGAATAATTCAAATACTGCTTTAATGTCATTAAGAGCAAGCGATGGTCAGTTATGGATATTGTCCAATCCTATTCAATATTCAGATAGGCGAAAAAAAGAAAACATAAAAGAGTGTTTAGGTTTAGATTTTATCAACAAGTTAAATCCAGTCTGCTATCGTATGATTGATGACAACAAGAAACAAAGAAATGGTTTGATAACACAGGAATTAGAAGAAATACTAACAGAAATGGATATGCTAGATTTTGGTGGTTTTATAAAAGAAACAATTATGGTTCAGTGTCCAAAGCAAAGAAAAGAATGCGAATTCAAAGGTGTGAGTGTTAATCCAGAAGATGTTAAATGTGTTGATAGTGGTGATGTCAGTTATGGTATAGGTTATTCCGAGTTTATCGCCCCGTTAATTAAGGCCGTTCAACAATCATCAGAAAGGATAGTTAATTTAGAAAAGCAAAATAATAATCTAACTAATGATATAGCCAATTTTAAAAAACCAATTAGCAGAAATCCGTAATAACAATGCCACCTAGATTACACCCTCCACCTCCACTCATTGATATGGCAGATGGAGAACTAACACCAGAATTAAAAAATCGTGTTTTGGATATTTCATTGAAGAATGAAGAAAAAAAGTAGAGCACGAATTAGAAGATAACTGGAATTGTTGTTGTATAAAAAACAGACCAACAGACAGCAGACTTATTAAATACTTATTTCAAATGGGTATCATTATTGCCAGTATAACCCTTTGTATCGTGAGGTTATCTGAAAAGAACTTACCGTGCGAGACAGCCAACACTTATGTAGGTATTTTAACGCTATTGATGCCATAAGTCTGGATGAAGCGTAGCGCGAACATAACGGACTGGAGGACAGACTGTTTGGATAACCATGTGAACATTTGTTTAACATCAAACTGGTAGGCAAAGAGATGGGCGGTCCCATCTTGGGCGCGGAAACGGGCCATGGCCCTATGGAGTAGCTCTTGTACGTTAGACAGGTCATTGAGATTGAAATTCACGCAATGTTTGGAGAACTCAAGGACAACAAAGATGAGAATACGGCCGAGGTTGCGTAATACATATCGCCAGGGGGACCGCTTCTGGTTACACACTAGACGAGACTTCTCTATCGGTGACTTGTCCTTGGGGAAGATCAACGCAGAATGGAGTCGGGTTAGTTTCCGTGCAAGTTTCCCAAATCGTTTCCGGTTTCTGGAAATATAAAGCTTGGTATCTGCCTTCCATCACCTTCTAGCTCAAAGAAATGAGCATTCATATAGTTGAGTTTTATACCAAGAAGCATCACCAGCACAGATTAGCGGAATGGCTTCATCAAAACTAGCACACCAATCACTAAAAGGTTTATACACACATTTAAATTTTGTTTCTATTCCTTTTTGAATACAATAAACACAACTTTCATTTTTTTAACACTGACCCGCGAATAGAAATCACAAGCAGTCCGACCTAACACAGAGCACACAAATAATAATATTAATAACATAATATATTATACACAATATAGTATACGTTTTGCAAAACGTAGCTTTGAAATGAGTGAATTCAAATTCCAAAAGATTATTTTTCTAAGTAATGATTTTCCAGGCGGTGTTAATGGTAGCAAGACATTTGACAAAAACATTCAAATGAACTTTACCCCGACCAGAATGAATGTTAAGTTTATCCACTATATGAATAATACGACGGAGACGAAAACAAAAATCCTTTATATGGACCGCATCGGTATTATTGGAACATTCGCCGACAGCAACACAGCAAACATTTCCAATCTTAGCTACAACTTAGGTATTATTAATTGGACTGACGGGCAATACAGTTTTAAAGTGCTTAAAACAGACAATGGCAGTATTGAGACTGACCAATTAGCTGGAAGAATTGTTATATGCTTAGAATTTTTGGCTTAATATAAATATATAGTGATGGAGAAAATTAACGATATACGAGTTAGACCAGTCAAGCAAAACGGAGATGGCGACAAGTTGGCAAAAGGATATAAGTTGTTTGATGAACCGTATGCCAATATTTTTCTTCTCGCTCGCAAGAAGAGTGGCAAGACGACCGCACTGTTCGAAATCCTGAAACGAACGACCGACAAAAAGACCCGTATTGTTATTATAGCCAGCACAATACATAAGGACCACATCTACAAAGAAATGGTTAAGTACTTCAAGAAGAAGGGAAACCCAATGGCGATATAGACATACTTGAAAACGGATGGATACAGTGTGATAGATTACGAGTTAGACAAGCTGAATAAACCCGATGAAGAGCAAGAAGAAGGAGAAATTGTTCAGGACGGTAAAGATGAAGTAGAAAAGCCGAAGTTTCTTTATTTTGGTAAAGAGGAAAAAAAGAAAAAGGAGGGAGGCGAAAAAGTGGAGAGACCGAGCAAATACATCACACCAGAAGTTGTTTTTGTTCTCGACGATCTCGGCTCGGGTTTACGTGATAAGTCCGTTAGCGACCTGTTGAAAAAAAATAGACACTACAAGTCAAAGGTGATTATGAGCTCGCAGTACCTTAACGACATGAACACCATCAAACAGCTAGACTACCTTCTTATTTTTCCAGGTCAGAGTGTGGATAAGATGGAACTCGTGTATAAACATTTGGACCTCGGTTATGATTTAGAATACTTCATTCAAAAATATCACGAGGCGACGAAAGAGAGATTTAACTTTTTGTATGTTGATGCGGTGTCTGATGAATTACGAAAGAACTTCAATATTCGTTTAAAGTAATTTTATTATTATTTATCTTTTTAGAACTATATATAGATGCCAACATCACCAGTGATTATTTCACGACCAGCGGGATACAACATCGGATACAATCCAAGCCCAGTCAAAATGCCACAAGCAGGAGGGATAAGAAAATCAAAAAAGAAACAAACAGGAGGCAAAGTTAATTGG
>WBZZ01006855.1:17500-26103 GCA_019918135.1 Paulinella micropora | reverse complement strand
ACACACACACACACACACACACACACACACACATGTACACACACACACACACACACACACACACACACATGTACATGTACACGTGCGCGTGCACACACACCCGGGCCCATATGCATGCACGTGAGTACTCACGTGCACACACACGGCCCCCGGCCCACCCATGACCACCCACCCACCCACCCACACACACACACACACACACACACACACACACACCTACACGCACACGCACACACACACACACACACACACCTAGACACACGTCCACACATGGTACACACTCACGTGCACGTCTTGGCAAGCTTAAGGCCTAGGTGCACACACATGTACACAGACGTCGACACTTCACACACATGACACACAGACACACACAGGCAGAGTGCTCACACCACACACCACACACACGCACGCACACAGTGATAACACTCGTCAAACAATTTCTTACTGTCCAAAGCTGGCCATGGGCATGTAATAATTCAACCAGCAGCAGCAGTAGTATTAGTAGTAGTAGTGGTAGTAGTAGTAATAGTAATAATAATAATAATAATAATAATAATAATAATAATAATGATAATAATAGTAGTATTAGTAGTAATAATAATAATAATAATAATAATAATAATAATACTATATCTGAGGCGTACTGATGCAGCTAATGGCATATCCTCAACGGACATAAGCCTCCAATACCCTTGTTCGAGGTCCTCCACCCCCCCGTGTCAGTCTCTCGCCTGATGATCGGGGCCACCGATGGAGCTCCTGAGGGCAAGACTGCACTAAGCCGAGGTTATTCCGCAGTCCCAGCAACCTCTTGCAAGACGTCACCGAATGTGCAAGTGCATACACCAAGCGCGGTTGCTAGAGCTGCCTCGAAACCCCACCCATAACAATCTGGTGTCTGCTGGGTCCTGGGCTATCAACCAGCATATGCGGAGTTTAAGATCTTTTACGCGCGCAACGACCCTCCTCCCCAGTATCTACCACCAAAGGGTTATGAGTTGGCGTCACAGTTTAACGCCTTGAGGCCATTGGGCTGAATAATAATAATAGTAATAGTGTATTGATCTGTCATGGCTGAGTCCCAGGACCATGTGCCTCTATCCCTCGACCCAACAGTCACACAGTGAATGTTGGGGAGGCAAGAGTGACTCTAACCATCCCTGAATAGCTACCCGCCCGGCATGTCGGATACCTTGCAGGGAATCAACTGCAAATGATTGATGTTCCCTATGAGAGAGTTCCACAAGACTGGGTATAAGTCGAATGGAGGTACTCAAGGGGGGTAGCAGACATTTCATGCGGTCTGCCAGCGCATGAGGACGTTTTGCGGTAAGTGTCTGGGACGCCTCGAAACCCGTCACCACCCCTAGATCTCGGAATGTATATACCCCTTTGACCCCACGTGGTGTATGTCATATAAAAACAACACAACAGCATAGCCTCGGAACCAGTGGGAAGAGGCCCAACCACCTCTTCTTCCCGTGGGGTGCCATACTGTGCATCCCTCCATAATAATAATAATAATAATAATAATAATAATAATAATAATAATAATAATAATAATAATAATAGTGCTTCTCTGTCAATGGCTGATGCATTTCTGCACATGCGCCTCCATCGTCTCACCCGTGAGGGGAGTACGAAGAATTGACGATAAGCTCTAATGACACCCCCGCAAGGGCAGTTCCAACACTTCCAGACGGGCCGGTATGTTCAATGAAAATACTGGTCCAGACGGATCGTTACGTTCAATGAAAATACTGGTGGCACCGACGGGAATCGAACTGGCGACAGGGCCCAGATGGTAGAACTTGACCACTGGGCTATCACGGTGTCCATAATAATAATAATAATAATAATAAGAAGAAGAAGAAGAAGAAGAAGAGAATAATACTAATAATAATAGTGATAATAATGATGATGATGATAATAATAATAATAATAATAATAATAATAATAATAATAATAATAATGATGATAATAATAATAGTGCTTCTCTGTCAATGGCTGATGCAAATCTGCACATGCGCCTCCATCGTCTCACCCGTGAGGGGAGTACGAAGAATTGACGATAGGCTCTAATGACACCCCCGCAAGGGCAGTTCCAACACTTCCAGACGGACCGGTATGTTCAATGAAAATACTGGTGGCACCGACGGGAATCGAACTGGCGACAGGGCCCAGATGGTAGAACTTGACCACAGGCCTATCACTGTGTCTAATGATAATAATAATAATGATAATAATAATAATAATAATAATAATAATAATAATAATAATAATAATAATGATAATAATAAAAGTAATAGTAATAATAATAATAATAATAGTAATAATAATAATAATAATAATAATAATGATAATATTAAAAATAATAATAATAATAATAATAATAATAGTAGTAATAATAATAATGTATCTCCTGCCAATTGCTGAGCCAAAAGGCCATGTGCATCCAGTCCTCCATTCCATAAGGAAAGTCTCCACACCAATCGGTGGAATAAAGGAAGTGACGGCATAGAACATTACTCTAGGAGCTTTATACCAATCAGCCCATTGAAAAGGACCAATGGCCTATGTACTCCCTAGTAATAATAATAATAATAATGATAATAATAATAATAATAATGAGGGGCTGCGCCAACACGTGAAAGGATGGTTTGCGATGCGCTTCGCTCACCACCACCCCCCCCCCCCCCCCCCCCCCCCCCCACCCTCCTCTTCCCAAGATCGCTTTTCCTCTCATTCTCACATGCACAACTTTTAGCCTTAGAGCAATCTCAGCCATTTATTTTGGTGCCGGCAAATTCGCTTCGGGTACGTACAATTGCGGGGCTGGTTCCCGGGGGAGGTCCCCCCGGGATCCCCCCTTTCCACAGTCGACAGGGTGCGTTCAATTGCAGGAGGTAACGGGCATAAATCCTTCCGGCACAACTCTTACAGCCTTGGAGCATTCTCAGCCATTCATTTTGGTGCCGGCTAATTCGCGTGGGGTACGTACACTTGCCGGGCTGGGTTCCTGGGGGGGAGGGCCCACCGGACCGCCCCTTCCCCGTCGACAGGGTACGTTCAATTGCCGGAGGTACCAGCAGAACGCAAGTGTAAGCTCTGGTGGCACAAAACCTAAATTATCCGGGTTTGTGCCACCCGGCACCAAAACTTTTGAATAGAGCTTACCGAGAGGTGTCGAGTACACCAACATCAGCCTCAAACTCCCTCTGGTGTGCGCGAACGGCGCCTGGTGGCGCAAAAACCTGGATTTTCTGGTTTTTACGCCCCCGGGCAGCAAAATTTTTATATTTTCGAAGAGAGCTCATCAAGAAGTGTCAGATACACTAAATATCAGCCGCTAAATCCCTCTGGTGCGTCAACGGCGCCCGGTGGCACAAAGACCTCAATTTTTTGGTTTGTGTGCCACCTGCAACCAAAACGGGTACGTACAGTTGCAGGGCTTGGGTTCCCGGGGGGAGGGTCCCCCGGACCCACCCTTTCCCGTC
Organism: Paulinella micropora; assembly: GCA_019918135.1. Taxonomy (NCBI): domain Eukaryota; phylum Cercozoa; class Imbricatea; order Euglyphida; family Paulinellidae; genus Paulinella; species Paulinella micropora. The sequence continues at coordinate 22,606 of WBZZ01006855.1, read as the reverse complement.
GACAGGTAAGTTCAATTGCCGGAGGTACCGGCAAGTACTCCCCAAACGCACATATTTGCGCGAATTCCAAAAACAAACTATATCAGCATCAACATCGAGTCTGCGGCTAGCCACCCTGTCAATATGAGCTCCCAACTCCTGGTTCCCACAAACCATGATTTATGGGGACAGGGGGTGCAAAAATAGGCCCAAAAAAAAGGAATTTTGGCATTCGACACTGCCCTAACGCAAATATTTGCGTGAATTCAAAAAAAACTATATCAGCATCAAGATCGAGTCTGGGGAAGAGAAAGAGGCAGAGGAAGAGGAGGAGGAAGAGGAGGAGGAGGAAGAAGAAGAAGAAGAAGAAGAAGAAGCAGCAGCAGCAGCAGAAGAAGAAGAAGAAGAAGAAGAAGAAGAAGAAGAAGAAGAAGAAGAAGAAGAAGAAGAAGCAGAAGAAGCAGAAGAAGCAGAAGAAGAAGCAGAAGAAGAAGCAGAAGAAGAAGCAGAAGAAGAAGCAGAAGCAGCAGCAGCAGCAGAAGAAGAAGAAGAAGAAGAAGAAGAAGAAGAAGAAGAAGAAGAAGAAGAAGAAGAAGAAACAAGAAAGAAGAAAAGAAGAAAAGAAGAAAAGGAGACAAGGAGACCAGGAGACCAGAAGACCAGGAGAACAGAAGAACAGAAGAAGGAAGAAAGAAGAAAGAAGGAAGCAGCAGGAGGAGGAGGAAAGAACGGGGCAGGTAGCAGGAAGAAAGGAAGGGACGAAGGAAGGAAAGAAGCAGGAGTTATGCAGGGATGCTCGTCTATGGCGTGTATGGACGCTTGTGTGTGCACACCTGCAACGCAGGCGAGAAGGGCACTTGTGGCTCGCAGACTTGCTACGCGACCATTTTCTTTCTCAAGCTGCAACCGCAGTACGGCTGTGGTACCTCCACGTGTGTGTGTGTGTGTGTGTCTGTGTGTGTGTGTGTGTGTCTGTTTGTGTGTGTGTGTGTGTGTGTGTGTGTGGGTGGGTGGGTGGGTGGGTGGGTAGGTGTATGTATGTGTGTGGGTGGGTGGGTCGGTGGGTAGGTGTATGTATGTGTGTGTGTATGTGTGTGTGTGTGTGAGAGAGAGAGAGAGAGAGTGTGTGTGAGTGAGTGAGTGAGTGAATGAATGAGTGTAAGGTTATGTGTGTGTGTGTGTGTCACCGTATGCATTTTATGCATGTCCTTTCATCATTCATATTTATGTCTAAACATATAAATATATCTATGCTTCTACGTTCACGCCTGTATGTAATCTGTACGATTGTTGCAGTTGGAGTGAGCTCATCCCGCACTCCCTCCCCCACTCGCTCTGTTTCCCCGTCCCCTACCAATGCGCCTTCATCATCTCCGTCTTTATCTCCGTCATCTCAGTCTCCATTTCCTTCCAGGACCGTTTCGCCATCTTCCACCTCGACCGTTTCGCCATCTCCTTCCTCGACCGTTTCGCCATCTGGCACCTCGACCGTTTCGCCATCTGCTTCCTCGACCGTTTCGCCATCTTCCACCTCGACCGTTTCGCTATCTCCTACCTCAACCGCTTCGCCGTCTCCATCTGGTTCTCCGTCTGCATCTGTTACCTCCGCTTCGCTATCTCCCACCTCGACCGCTTCGCCATCTCCATCTGGTTCTCCGTCTGCATCTGTTACCTCCGCTTCGCTATCTCCCACCTCCACCGCTTCGCCATCTCCATCTGGTTCTCCGTCTGCATCTGTTACCTCCGTTTCGCTATCTCCTACCTCGACCGCTTCGCCATCGGACAGTCCGACTGGGTAAGTAAGTAAGTAAGTAAGTAAGTAAGTAAGAAAAGTAAGGCAGTAAGTCAGTAAGTTAGTAAGTAAGTAAGTACATAAGTAAGTAAGTATGAATGTATGTGTACATGCATGTGTGTATGTATGAACAGAGCCATGTATGTATGTATGTATGTATGTATGTATGTATGCATGCATGTATGTATGTATGTATGTATGTATGCATGTATGCATGTATGTATGTTAGATCTTCGACTTCCTCCCCGTCTCCATCTGCTTCTCTCAGTTCATCGGCTTCTCTCACCTCATCGCGATCACCGCCTCCACCTGTGTATGTATTTATGTATGTATGTATGTATGTATGTGTGTGTGTATGCATGTATGTATGTATGTATGTATGTATGTATGTCTGTGTGTGTGTGTATGCATGTATGTATGTATGTGTGTATGTATGAACAGAGAGAAAGGGAAGGATGGATAGGTAGGTAGGTAGGTGGGTAGGTAGGGTACATATGTAGATGGATGGATGGATGGATGGATGGATAGATAGATAGATAGATAGATAGATAGATAGATGGATGGATGGATGGATGGCTAGATGGATAGATAGATAGATAGATAGATAGATAGATAGATAGATAGATAGATAGATAGATAGATAGATAGATAGGTATATAAGTAGATAGATAGGTAGATAGATAGATAGATAGATAGATAGATAGATAGATAGATAGATAGATAGATAGATGGATAGATAGATAGATAGATAGATAGATAGATAGATAGACAGACAGACGGATAAGATAAGATAAGATAAGATAAGATAAGATAAGATAAGATAAGATAGATGAGATAAGATAAGATAGATAAGATAAGATAGATAAGATAAGATAGATGGATAAGATAGATGGATAGATAGATAGATAGATAGATAGATAGATAGATAGATAGATAGATAGATAGATAGGTAGATAGGTAGGTAGGTAGGTAGGTAGGTAGGATGGATCGGATGGATCGGATGGATGGGATAGATAGATAGATAGATAGATAGATAGATAGATAGATAGATAGATAGATAGATAGATAGGTAGATAGATAGATAGATAGGTGGGTAGGTAGGTAGGTGTGTAGGTAGGTAGGTAGATAGATAGATAGATAGATAGATAGATAGATAGATAGATAGATAGATAGATAGATAGATATATAGATAGATAGATATATAGATAGATAGATAGATAGATAGATAGATAGATAGATAGATAGATAGATAGATAGATAGATAGATAGATAGGTAGGTAGATAGATAGATCACCCCTTCCCTCTGCGGTTGCGTGTATTCCTCTGCGGTTGCGTGTATTCCCCTTCCCATACATGGTTACATACATACATACATACATACATACATACGTACGTACGTACGTACGTACATACATACATACGTACGTACGTACATACGTAGATACACATACATACACATTATATATATATGTGTGTATATACATATATATATATAATAATAATAATAATAATAATAATAATAATAGTGCTTCTCTGTCAATGGCTGATGCATTTCTGCACATGCGCCTCCATCGTCTCACCCGTGAGGGGAGTACGAAGAATTGACGATAGGCTCTAATGACACCCCCGCAAGGACAGTTCCAACACTTCCAGACGGACCGGTATGTTCAATGAAAACACTGGTCCAGACGGATCGGTATGTTCAATGAAAATACTGGTGGCACCGACGGGAATCGAACTGGCGACAGGGCCCAAATGGTAGAACTTGACCACTGGGCTATCACGGTGTCTATAATAATAATAATAATAATAATAATAATAATGATAATAATAATAATAATAATAATAATAATAATATATCTGAGGCGTACTGATGCAGCTGATGGCATATCCTCAACGGACATAAGCCTCCAATACCCTTGTTCGAGGTCCTCCACCCCCCCGTGTCAGTCTCTCGCCTGATGATCGGGGCCACCGATGGAGCTCCTGAGGGCAAGACTGCACTAAGCCGAGGTTATTCCGCAGTCCCAGCAACCTCTTGCAAGACGTCACCGAATGTGCAAGTGCATACACCAAGCGCGGTTGCTAGAGCTGCCTCGAAACCCCACCCATAACAATCTGGTGTCTGCTGGGTCCTGGGCTATCAACCAGCATATGCGGAGTTTAAGATCTTTTACGCGCGCAACGACCCTCCTCCCCAGCATCTACCACCAAAGGGTTATGAGTCGGCGTCACAGTTTAACGCCTTGAGGCCATTGGGCTGGAACTCTGTTTAGCAAGTGTGACTAGGTTTTTTCATCGGGATTTCCCTCAAATATGTCACAGTCAACACTCCAAAATAATAATAATAATAATAATAGTGCTTCTCTGTCAATGGCTGATGCATTTCTGCACATGCGCCTCCATCGTCTCACCCGTGAGGGGAGTACGAAGAATTGACGATAAGCTCTAATGACACCCCCGCAAGGGCAGTTCCAACACTTCCAGACGGGCCGGTATGTTCAATGAAAATACTGGTCCAGAAATAGACCGGTATGTTCAATGAAAATACTGGTGGCACCGACGGGAATCGAACTGGCGACAGGGCCCAGATGGTAGAACTTGACCACTGGGCTATCACGGTGTCCAATAATAATAATAATAATAATAATAATAATAATAATAATAATAATAATAAATAATAATATAAATAAATAAATAAATAAATAAATGATTATATATATATATATGCATACATACATACATAAATACTACACTCTAGGGCCGTTGGTGCCTTCCCCGGCACCTCGACTGCGGTACATACATACATACATACATACATACATACATACATACGTACGTACGTACATAGATACGTACATACATACATACCATACATATGCATACGTACGTACGCACGTACGTACGAACGTGCGTACGTGTTCGTACGTACGCACATACATACATACATGCAAACATACAAACATACATACATACATACCATACATATGCATACGTACGTACGCACGTACGTACGAACGTGCGTACGTGTTCGTACGTACGCACAACATACAGGCAAGCGTAACGGCGAGCTCCTCACAAGTCATGGACGATTCCGCAACTCGTAATGGTATGAATACGTATAGATAGATAGATAGGTAGGTAGGTAGGTAGGTAGGTAGATAGATAGATAGATAGATAGATAGATAGATAGATAGATAGATAGATAGATAGATAGATAGATAGGTAGGTAGGTAGTAGGTGGATAGATAGATAGATAGATAGATAGATAGATAGATAGATAGATGGATGGATGGATGGATGGATAGATAGATAGATAGATAGATAGATAGATA
>WBZZ01006855.1:10000-15000 GCA_019918135.1 Paulinella micropora | reverse complement strand
GTAGCAGTAGTAGTAGTAGTAGTGTAGTAGTAGTAGTAGTAATAGTGATAATAATAATAATAATAATAATAATAATAATAATAATAATAATAATAATAATAATAATAATAATAATAATGATCATAACGATAGTATTGTGTGGTTAGGTGCAGCTTCAGCATCACCCTCCCCAAACTACGTTATCATCATAAGGTCGGGTTGGCCTACATGGGCCACCTACACGGTGGCTCTCGTCGCCATCCTCCTCGTTATCCTCTGTAAGTAATATATTTGATGTATTTATTTGATTTATTTATTTGAATTATTTATTTGATTTATTTTTCTATTTATCTATTTATATATTTATTTATTTGATTTATTTATTTTTTGTTGATTTATTTACTTATTTATTTATTTACTTATTCAATTGTCTTTCTATTATGTTTGTTATTTGTTTGTTTGTTTATATACTTAATATTAAATGAACGCAGGTTTCGCTGTAAGTTTCCTTCTGGTCCAGCGTAAACGCAAACCAAAATTATTGACACCACAAACCACTGGACAAGAGACATCTGAACGAAGCACCCCTCGAAGCACCCCTCTAGGTAATTATTATTATTATTATTATTATTATTATTATTATTATTATTATTATTATTAGTATTATGGAGGGGTGCACAGTATGGCACCCCACGGGAAGAGGAGGTGGTTGGGCCTCTTCCCACTGGTTTCGAGGCTATGTCGTTGTGTTGGCTCCGAGGCTATGTTGTTGTGTTGGTTCCGAGGCTATGTAGTTGTGTTGGTTCCGAGGCTCTGTTGTTGTGTGGGTTCCGAGGCTATGTCGATGTGGGTTCCGAGGCTATGTTGTTGTGTTGGTTCCGAGGCCATGTCGTTGTGTTGTTTTTTATAAGACATACACCACGTGGGATCAAAGGGGTATTTACATTCCGCGATCTAGGGGTGGTGACGGGTTTCGAGGCGTCCCAGATTTACCACAAAACGTCCTCATGCGCTGGCAGACCGCATGAAATGTCTGCTACCCCTGTGAGTACCTCCATGCGGGACCTACCCAGTCTCGTGGAGCTCTCACGCGGGGAAGATCAATCATTTGTAGTTGATTTCCTGCAAGGTACCCGACACTGTGCGGGTAGTAGGGACTTCCTTTTGGGGCCTTCTATGCAGGATGGTTAGAGTCACTCTTCCCTCCCCAACATACTCACTGTAGTCCCTGTTGGGTCGAGGGATGGAGGCGCATGGCCCTCGGGCTCAGCCATGACAGATCAATATATATTATTATTATTATTATTATTATTATTATTATTATTATTATTATTATTATTATTATTATTATCATCATCATCATCATCGTCGTCATCATCATCATCATTATCATTATTATTATTATTATTATTATTATTACTATTATTATTATTATTATTATTATTATTATTATTATCATATTTGTCCCTGAAAGGTGCTCGGAGTAGGGGTTTGGGGGGGAGGGGCTAATTTGAAATAGCGTACCCCCCCCCCCCCCCCCCCCCACCCAATCGGCACCCGTCCCTATAAATCATGGGTTGTGGGAACCAGGAGGAATAGGGAGCTCATATTTGCAGGGTGGCTAGACCCAGGCTCGATCTTGATGCTGGTATGATTTTTTTTGGAATTCTCGCAAATATTTGCGTTAGGGGAGAGTACTAAATGCCAAAGCTCTTTTTTTGGGGGGGGCCTATTTTCTGCACCCCGTCAAAACAAATCATGGTTTGTGTAAACCAGGAGGAGTTGGGAGCTCATATTTGCAGGGTGGCTAGCCCCATACTCGATCTTGATGCTAATTTATTTTTTTGAAAATTCACACAAAATATTTGCGTTAAGGGAGTGTCCTGAATGCCAAAGTTCCTTGTTTTTTGGGAGTACTTGCCGGTACCTCCAGCATTGGAATGTACCGTGTCGACGGGGAAGGGAGGCTCCAGGGGCCCTCCCCCCGGGAACCCCAGCCCTGCAATCGTACGTACCCCACGCGAATTAGCTGGCACCAAAATGAATGGCTGAGAATGCTCCAAGGCTCTACGAGTTGTGCCAGCAGGGTTTTTGCTGGTTACCTCCGGCAATGGAACATACCCTGCCGACTGTGGAAAGAGGGGGTCCCGGGGACCCTCCCCCCGGGAACCCAAGCCCTGCAATGGTACGTACCCGAAGCGAATATGCCGGCACCAAAATAAATGGCTGAGAAGCTCCAAGGCTCTACGAGTTGTGCCAGAAGGATTTATGCCGGTTACCTCCGGCAATTCAACGTACCCTCTCGACTGTGGAAAGGGAAGGGGGGGAGGGGGGAGTCCGGGGAGGCCTTCCCCCCCGGAACCCAGCCCCGCATTGTACGTACCCGAGCGAAATATGCCGGCACCAAAATGAATGGCTGAGACTGCTCCAAGGCTCCCAAAGTTGTGCCAGAAGGGTTGAGAGGCTGATTTTTTGGTTTTCACAACCTCGAGACGCGCTCTAGGTAGTGACAGAGTTGAAAAAGATATTAACGAGACAAACTTGCGAAAACACAAAGAATCAGCCTCTAAGCCCCTCTGGCGCAACTCCTGGAGCCTTAGGGCGTTCTCAGCCATTCATTGTGGCACTACTTTGCCAAAATCTTCTCACGAGCTCTTCGTTAGAAATATAGTTGAAATTGTGACATTCGAATGTAATGACAAAGTAGTACCAAAATGAATGGCTGAGATTGCTGCAAGGCTGCAAAAATTGTGCATGTGAGAATGAGAGGAAAAGCGACCTTGGGAAGAGGGGTGGGGGGGATACGAAGCCCACCGCAAACCATCCTTTCAGGTGCTGGTGCAGCCCCTTGTTATTATTATTATTATTATTATTATTGGACACCGTGATAGCCCAGTGGTCAAGTTCTACCATCTGAGCCCTGTCGCCAGTTCGATTCCCGTCGGTGCCACCAGTATTTTCATTGAACATACCGATCCGTCTGGACCAGTATTTTCATTGAACATACCGGCCCGTCTGGAAGTGTTGGAACTGCCCTTGCGGGGGTGTCATTAGAGCTTATCGTCAATTCTTCGTACTCCCCTCACGGGTGAGACGATGGAGGCGCATGTGCAGAAATGCATCAGCCATTGACAGAGAAGCACTATTATTATTATTATTATTATTATTATTATTATTATTATTATTATTATTATTATTATTATTATTATTACTATTACTATTTAGGGAGTACATAGGCGATTGGTCCTTTTCAATGGGCTGATTGGTATAAAGCTCCTAGAGTAATGTTCTATGCCGTCACTTCCTTTATTCCACCGATTGGAGACTTTCCTTATGGAATGGAGGACTGGATGCACATGGCCTTTTGGCTCAGCAATAGGCAGGAGATACATTATTATTATTATTATTATTATTATTATTATTATTATTATTATATTATTATTATTATTATTATTATTATTTTCATCATCATCATCATCATCATCATTATTATTATTATTATTATTATTGTTGTTGTTGTTATTATTATCATTACATTATCATTATTATTATTTTTATATTATTATTATTATTATTATTATCATTATTATAATTATTATTATTATTATTATTATTATTATCCCTGAAAGGTGTTGGGAGTAGGGGGTGGGGGGTTTGGGGGAAAATGGAAATTGTGTACCCCCCCCCCACACACACACACATTTCCGCACCCCTGTCGGAATAAATCATGATTTGTCGGAACGAGGAGGAGTTAGGAGCTCATCCTCGATGTTGATGCTGATATGATTTTTTTGGAATTCACGCAAATATTTGCGTTAGGGGAATGTCCAGAATGCCAAAATTCCTTGTTTTTTTTCGCACGCCTGTCGGAATAAATCATGGTTTGTGTGAACCAGTTGGAAGCTCATATTCACAGGGTGGCTAGCCCCAGACTCGATGTTGATGCTCATATAATTTCTTTGGAATTCACGCAAATATTTGCGTTAGGGGAGTGTCCTGAATGCGAAAATTCCTTGTTTTTTTAGCCTATTTTTTGCACCCTCGTCGGAATAAATCATGGTTTGTGTGAACCAGAAGGAGTTGGGAACTCATATTGACGGGTTGGCTAGCCCCAGACTCGATGTCGATGCTGATATAATTTTTTTGAATTCACGCAAATATTTGCGTTAGGGGAGTGTCCTGAATGCCGAAATTCCTTGTTTTTTGGGAGTTTTTGCCGGTACCTCCGGCAATTGAAGGTACCCTGTCGACGGGAAAGGGGGGGTCCAGGGGGCACTTCCCCCCGGGAACCCAAGCTCTGCAATTGTACGTACTCGTTTTGGTCGCGGGTGGCACCCAAACCAGAAAATTGAGGTTTTTTGCCACCAGGCGCCGTTCGCGCACACCAGAGGGATTTAGCGGCTGATATTTGGTGTATCTGACACTTCTTGATGAGCTCTCTTCAAAAAATAAAAAAATTGTGGGGTCGGGTGGTGTAAGAACCAGAAAATCTCATGTTTTTGCGCCACCAGGCGCCGTTCGCGCACACCAGAGGGAGTTTTAGGCTGATTTGGTGTACCCAATACCTCTCGGTGAGCTCTCTTCGGAGATCCAAAAAATTTGGTGCCGGGTGGCACAAAACAAGAGATTTTAGGTTTTTGTGCCACCAGAGCTTACACTTGCCTTCTGCTGGTACCTCCGGCAATTTGAACGTACCTTGTCGACGGGGAAGGGGGGGTCCGCCCCCCCCCCCCCCAACGGGAACCCCAGCCCCCCGGGGGGGGGGGGGGGGGGGAAGCGCACTGCAAACCATCCTTTTAGGTGTTGGCGCAGCCCCTAGTTATTATTATTATTATTATTATTATTATTATTATTATTATTATTATTATTATTATGATTATTATTATTACTATTATTAATATTTGAGGGAAATCCCGATGAAAAAACCTAGTCACACTTGCTAAACAGAGTTCCAGCCCAATGGCCTCAAGGCGTTAAACTGTGACGCCAACTCATAACCCTTTGGTGGTAGATGCTGGGGA
>WBZZ01006854.1:110000-118462 GCA_019918135.1 Paulinella micropora | reverse complement strand
CTGGCGGGCCTATCCAGCGACGAGCGCGGGGACCTCTACAACCTGATCCAAAAGCTGTGCCCGTTCCACTCCTGGCGGGACTGGTACGGCGGCCGGGGTAGGAAGCACGAGGCCTTGGCCAAAAACCCCGTCATCCACGAGGCGGAATTCCAAAAAGAATGGCTGGGACACCACAGCCCTGGGGTAGAGGACGAAGATGAACTGATGTACGTCGACCAGGACAATGCCGCCGGAGCCTGGCGCTTCTACAAGCGCTACGAGCGCCTGTACTGGGACGCGGTGGAGGACCGCCTCAACAGGCGCCTACAGACTGTCTTCCAGCGCCTAGCTAGAAAACTCGACACGTTGTAGCATTCAATAAAAACATATCCTAACTATCTTTTCCTTGCGACTTGGTACCGCCTGTCGGAAAGCCCCCCCCCCCCCCCCCTCCCCTCTCTCCGGCCCAGAGGAAAGCCCCCCCCCCCCTCCACTCTCTCCGGCCCAGAGGAAAGCCCCCCCCCCCCCCCCTCCCCTCTCTCCGGCCCAGAGGAAAGCCCCCCCCCCCCTCCCCTCTCTCCGGCCCAGAGGACAACACCCCCCCCCCCCCCCCCTCTCTCTCCCCTCTCTCTCCTTTTCAGGACCTGCGAATTTTTTGTGTGGGAGGCCACGGTTGTCTCACGCACGCACCCTGCCTGCCGCGTGCCTTGCTCAATGTCCGAGGGAGAAGGGAGGGGAAGGGAAGGGAAGGGAGAAGGGAGAGGGGAAAGTAACGGTTTACGCGTGCCCGCGTGCCAGTCCACGGAAAACGACCCCCTCCCTCCGACACCGCCTGCCGCCGAGTCAACCCCCCCCCCCCCCCCTTCCAGTACCGCCTACCGCTGAGTCATCCCCCCCCGGTGCCGACCACAGGAAAAGCACCCCTCCCCCCCCTCTCCGGTCAGAGGAAAATGACACCCCCCCCCCGGCCAGCGCCGCCTGTCGGAAAAAGCACCCCCCCCCCCCCCCTCCCGGCCCCCACCCTGTCGGAAAGCCCCCCCCCCCCCTCCCCTCTGTGTATAAAAAAGTTTGAGACATCTGCCACCATCCGCAAAACCCCCCACCCCCTCCCCTCCCTCCTTTTCTGTTTTTTTTTAATTTTTTTTTGAAAAATTAAAAAAAGTGTCTCATACGTCTCAGACCCCCCCCCTAAAAAAGGCAAAAGATCGCACAGGCAAGGCCGGCGCCTTGAGACAGGGTTGAGACAGCCTGTGAAAGAGGAGGCGAGCGGCGAATGGGGCCACCCCCTCACCCCCTTCAATCTCCCTCTTGAGACAAATTAATAGAGTTTGAGACAAAAAACGGGCATTTTTTGAAAATCTATTTTTTAAAAATCCAGGAAAATCCCCCCCGGGGGGTTGGGCGGCGGCCGGACCCGTGGCAGATGTCTCAAACTCCAAGGGAAACTGAAAGGGATTTTTTTTCGTTTTGCGGTAAATTTCCTACTCTCCGTGAATTTCCGCCCTAAAATGTGGCTATGAGACGTGAAGTCGGGAAGTTTATCCACAACTTTTGGGGAGGGTGCAAAAGTTACCTTTGCCCCGGGAGCCAGGGAGCCAGACCCGTGGCAGATGTCTCAAGGGAAGCAAGTGTTTTTTTAACGGTAAGTTTTCCTTTAATGAAAAAAAACAGAACTGGGTGTCAAAGCTAGCAAGCGCGTCCACTGCTTACACCGAGGCTGGCTGGGCGGGTGCCTGCTTGGCGACGAGGCGGTAGACGGAGACGGGCCCGTCAAAGATGCGGCAGGCCACGAGATTCTGGTGAGTGAGAGCCAGGGCGAAATGGCTGGCCGCGTTCAGCAAAAGACAGTTCTTCGTGTCCACTGCTACCGTGTGGGCCCAGCCGCTGACGAGAAAGATGCCACGAAGGTCGCTGCCCTTGCGGGTCAGGTCGTACCAGCTCGCCTTCTTGAGAGGGCGGAGAGAGTAGAGTGAGCCAGTGTCGAAGCACCGGAAGCCGTCGCCGAGAAAATCGATGAGCTGCTGGACTTCGCAGTAGCCGTTCAGCTTTGCGTGCAAGAGTGCGAGGTACTTGCTGGGCGGCTGACAGCCCGCGGCGACCAACGCGTTGAAGAACGCGTCTTGGACGCAGTAGTATCGGCCCGAGGAGCGCGCGGAGAGGCGATACAGGTCGCCACGCGGGAAGGGCGCCGGGCCGTCGTCGTTGGCACCGCTGCCCAGCGGCCAGTACACATCCGGCTTCAGGCCGTTCGTTTTGCGCAAGCACGCCCGGCTGATGCAGGCATGAACCATGTGCTGGCGCTCCTCGTGGTCCCGCTCCCTGCCCGGCTGGCCCTTAAACTCGTCACGAAACACTTTGATGGGGATGAGCTCCTGCACAGGCTTTTTCCGCAGAGGTTCCTTTTTGTCAGGGAACGCGATGATGAACGAGTCTGTGTCCAAATCAACCTTGATGTCCTCCCGGCCGGGGGTCGGAGCATGCGGCTGGTCTTCCCAGTTGTAGGCAAGCCACAAGAAGCTCTCCTTGCAGGGGAGCATCACTTCCTGGCGGATGGACCCCTTGGCCTGCTCTGCCTCTCGCTTCAAGTCTTCGGCCGAGAGTTCTTGTAGACGGTCCCATGCATCGGACTCGGGCCCTTCATAAGGCGGCTCTCCGACGTGACTGCTGTCACAGCCAAGCTGAGCCACGTGGTTGTACTCAATTGCCAGGCGGAGGCAGGCCATCTCCTCTCCTGACATCTTCTTGGCTTTCTTTTTCGCTTCTTCTTCTCTTTCTTTTTCCTGTTCCGCTTGGTTGCGGCGGACGAGGGCTGAGCCTTTTTCTGGCTGATGCCGCGGTCCAGTGGCGTGGTCATTTCTCGGCGCGTGCGACCAGGAGGGGGCGGTGGCAGCGCCTTACTGCTCTTCCAGCCAGGGCCGCCCGCATTGGGCGCTGCAGCATTGGTGGCGGAGCGAGTAGCAATCTTTGCAGAGCCGCCCACATTGTGCGCTGCAGCTCTGCTCGGACCGGCAGTGACACCGACACCCCTCTTGGTGCGCGCACTTCGAATCATTCACTGCTTTTTCGGACTGCGAGAGGCAGGAGCCTTGGGCCTATGCACTAAAAAAAAAATTAGTGGCTGGTACCCACTGCACAAATAAGGGGATTTTCACTTGTGGGTGTGGTCAGGTGGCACCCCCCACCAAAAAAACTTTTTATGGCAGATTCCGGTAGATTTCGACCTGGCGCGTCGAACGCCACTTGTCCCAGCCAAAACGGACCACGGGCGGCCGCAGGAGAAGACCGCAAAGTTCGGTCGCCAAAAAAATCCAGAATCCTACCACCAGAAAAATCAGGTGTTTTTCACCTAACCATGCACCCGGCGCCACCCTGCGTGATACGGCCGAAAAAGGCAGCACACAGTGGTATTTCGGCACTGCCGCAATCATCCTAACTATTGCTTTTTTTCACCGGTGGCACCGGTGACCACAAAAATGCAGTTACACCGCAAAACACACGTATTTGGGCTGACCGTGAATTCCCACCACAAAATGTGGCTATGAGACGTGAAGTCGGGAAGTTTATCCACAACTTTTCAGGAAGGGGCAAAAAATCCCCCTCCCCCCCAGGTGGCAGGGGCCAGACCCGTGGCAGATGTCTCAAACTATGTTCTGAAAAAAGTGGTGAATGGTGACACCGGGGTGATACGGCCGAAAGGGGCACCACCCAGGGACATTTCGGCATTTTGCCGAATTTGCAGAGACTACTGCCTTTTCGCCCTTTTACAGTGAATTTCCACCACAAAATGTGGCTATGAGACGTGAAGTCGGGAAGTTTATCCACAACTTTTCAGGAAGGGGCAAAAAACCTCTCTCCCCCCAGGTGGCAGGGGCCAGACCCGTGGCAGATGTCTCAAACTATTGCATGAAAAAAGTGGTGAATGGTGCCACCTGTGTGATACGGCCGAAAGGGGCACCACCCAGGGACATTTCGGCATTGCCGAAATTGCCACAACTACTGCCTTTTTCGCCCGTATCACACGGTGCCACCTGGTGCCACCAACGACCACAAAAATGCAGTTACACCGCAAAACACGTATAATTTGGCTGATCGTGAATATTCACGTCTAATGCCAATATGGCAGTACCAAAATAGCATTACTAACCCGACCGGTCCTGATCGGGACAAAAAGGAAATACATATGATCAGGCCTATCACATGTTTTTTGCATTATTTTTTAAAAAATATTTATATGACAAAAAGGAAATACATATGATCAGGCCTATCATAGATTTTGTATTATTATTATATTTGTATATATTATGTATATATATATGATAGATAGATATATGATGGATAGATAAATAGATAGATAAATAAATAGCTAGATAGTACACACAACTACACACACACACACATACACACACACACAATCTTTGCAAAAAAAGGCCAGCACAAACACACAGACACAAACACACACAAACAAGCACACATACACACAAACACACAAACACACACACACACACACAGATCGAGAGAGAGAGAGAGAGAGACACACACACACACAATCTTTGCAAAAAAAAGGCAAGCACACACACACAGACACAAACACACACAAACACACACAAACACACAAACACACACAAACACATACTCACATTCATTGCCTTGTCAGAAATCACTTTTTAAATTGAAGTTCTGTAGCCTTGTCAGAAATCACTTTATTAAATTGCCTTCCCTTGCTTTGGTTTCTGTGATAACGAGACAGGACCGGTGGATTCTGAAAGGAGTCGGTAAACACACAAACACACACACACACACAGATCGAGAGAGAGAGAGAGAGGGATAAATAAATAGCTAGATAGCACACACAACTACTCACATACACACAATCTTTGTAAAAAAAGGCAAGCACACACACAGACACAAACACACACAAACACACACATACATACACACAAACACACATACACACACACACACAGATCGAGAGAGAGAGAGAGATGAGAGAGAGAGAGAGAAGAGAGAGAGAGAGAGATAAATAAATAGCTAAATAGCACGCACAACTACACACACACAATCTTTGTAAAAAAGGCAAGCACACACACACAGACACAAACACACACAAACACATACACACACACATACACACAAACACACACACACATACACACAGTTTGAGAGAGAGAGAGAGAGAAAGAGAGAGAGAGAGAGAGAGAGAGAGAGAGAGAGTGTGAGTGAGGGAGAGAGAGAGAGAGAGAGAGAGAGAGAAGGAAAGAAAGAAAGAAAGAAAGAGAGAGAGAGAGAGAGATAGAACATTTCTTCCATCCTTTTCGCGACTTCGTTCGCGACTAGACGTTCTTTCTTCACCTGCAACTGCGAAACAGAACATGTATTCGTACGCATGGTGCAGCAATCATTACCTCCTCGTCGTTGTACCTCTTGACCGCGTCTTCAGCAGCTTTATTCACAGTGTTTTCTAAAGCATGTTTGATAATATCCACGACGAATGGTCTCAGCGACAAATCCACTTGCTTCGCCACCTCCGGCAAGTACGTTTGAACGACTTCCGACAAACACTTCTCGCCGATTTCTTTCGTAACAATCTTGTTCAAAACTTTGGGTAGTTCTGTTTGCAAGAAATTGCAGAGCAATTTCTGGATCAATGGAGGCAATTCGCTATCCATTCTTTTGCTCAGTGCATCCATTTGTGTGGTCAACACATCCACTTGCTGTGACGTGGCCAGCCAATCTGGTTCTTCTTGCTCATCACCACTTGCAACCTTCTGCTTTTTGTTGGCACTCTCCTGAGAATTCTCATCTGAATTCGGGTTCTCTTGTGACATCACCTTCTTCTCCCAAGATAAGTTTGATCGTACAAGAGCAATGCCAAAAAGAAATCCGAGCACACACACACACACACACAAAAAAAAAATGAAAAAAAAATTACGACTTACTCTCACCCACTAATAAATTAACAAACTATTTTGCACAGCATAACCATTTACCCAATTAACAACACCATCGACTTTCCCCAATCTGTTCCTGTTTGTTCCAGCATAATCATCGAGTCTAATTATTTGAATTGTCTTATTAGCCGCGGTGAATTCTAATTATTTGAACTGTCTTAGGCCCGTTCTACACGGGTTCTATTTCAGGCTAAATTAGCCCAAACTGGGCTAATCGAGCCGTTACGCACCAGATAGTGGTGCCGGCCCGGGGGCTAATCGTCTTCGACCTGGTGCTGCCAGAAGGAAGGGTGGAGACGTGATTAACCCTCCCTTTCTACTGCCACATCAAACCTAACAAGCTCTCTGCCTCTGTACTTTTGCTCACCATGCAATGTACAAGTCTTGGGGACACTATACATATAAAAAGAAAAATACTTTTGCATTGCATCGCTTCGTATTGCTCCTACAAAAGACATCCCCTCTAAACTCCTTTGTTTTTCTTGTTGCTACTAGCACTTCGAAGGGTGAAATGCTAGCCTGAGCCTGTAATGATCTACAAACATCATCTACCATCAGATGCTTGTATTCTGCTGTTCTCTTCCACTGAGCACATACAACTGTGGGATGGCGATGACTTGGGTGAACTCCTACTCCTCACGCCCTTGGCGAAGGTGTTTACATGGCTCCTTTTGCTTCTTCTTTCTTTCCTTCTTTCTTAATTCTTCACTTTTTCTTTCTTCTTTCTTCTTTCTTTCTCTTTCTTTCTTCTTTTTCTTTCTTCTTTGTTGTCTCTTTTTATCATTTTTCTTTCGTCTCGCTTCTTTCTCTTTAATTTCCTTTCATTTACACATCGGTGATCGTTTTTCTTGCCTTTTTTCCAGCTTCTTTAATACTCTTAAGCTTTCTGTGTGACTTCTTGCTTGCTTTCTTTCTTTTCTTTTCTTTTTTTTTTCTTTTCTTTTCTTTGCTTTTCTAGCTGTCTCAGAAGAAGGCTTTCACTCCTGGAAGTAAAAGACACCGCATGGATTGGGAGACTCGCGTAGCTTCCTTGTCAGATCGCAGGTTTAAGCGGAGATACAGAGTGACAAAAGAGCAATTTGATACTCTTCTGTCTCGGCTCCGACCAGAGCTAGAGGTGGCGTGTGCTAAAGCTCACTGTTATGCGAGTGTGGCACCTGAGTTACAACTATCTATGACCTTGCGTTTCCTTGCGGGGGGGAGTTACTTGGACATTGCTGACTTACACGGAGTTGGAGAAAGTACCTTTTACAAATGTTTATGGCGCGTTATTGTGTTGTTGAATCGTGACAGTCTGCTGGGTGAGTCTATGAAATATTCCAGATGAAAGTGAGTTTGAAAGTCTGGCCGCTGGGTGGCAGTCTCTATCTTCTGTGCCTCACATTTTCGATGGTTGCATTCTCGCTATCGATGGCATTATTTTCAAGATCCCTTGTCCTCAGCCTCATGAAGTTCCCAATCCTATAAAATATTTCTTCAGGTAAGATTCTTTGCATGCCTCATGTAGTTTCTAATAATAATAAGGATAAAATATTTATGCAGGAAAGGCTACTTCGGCATCAATGCACAGCTAGCGTGCGGACCTGATCTCCGATTTCGTTGGGCTGACGTGAGATGCGCGGGTTCGACGCATGATCAGCTTGCGTATACAGTCAGCGGTCTTGACGACATGTTAAAGAGACTTCCTCTCAAACATTACCTCGTTGGTGATAATGGATACATTACTCATGAATATTTGCTGGTCCCTTACAAAGGCAAATTCATCCGCAGAATCGATCCTTACAAAGACTCTTTTAATTTCCATTTATCTCAGCTTCGCATACATGTGGAGCGAGCGTTTGGAATGCTTACTGCTCGATGGGGTATTTTGTGGAAGCCGATCACCACATCTTTCGCTGGCACACTTGCAATTCTTACTTCTTGCTTTCGTTTGCATAATTTTTGTATAGAGTCTTCTCACAGAATTGAAAATAGTTCACAGCTTGGACATATACAAGTGGCTGATGAGTATGGAAGACTTATTGATGACTTTGAGGTTCAGGATCTCCTCACCGCAAATCCTGCCAGCTCAGCTCGTAATCCATTATGTCTCAGACGTGAAGCTATGGTAGCACAATTGCGCGTAGAGGAGATCCTGCGGCCGAACACAACTTCGGAGAACAGGAACAAACGTCGCCGACTCAATTTAGATGACGAAAACTAATAATAATTTTTGTAGTATTAATATACAATAAAACATTATTTCTGCTAAACAGTTGAAAATATTCATTACTCCGCCGCTCTATTCTTGAAGCTTCATCGTGATCATGAGTCTTATTAATATTTTACGCAAACACTAGTTTAGTAAAATACTTACCACCCGGTAGAATCTGAATGTGAAGTGGAAGAGATATAATAAAAATGATTTTAATATTAAACGAGATCCAACTGCGTCGGCTGCTGCTGCGGCTGAGATTCACTCGCGGCAGAAGTCTCACTCCCGCTGCTCGCGGCTGCTTCTGCTGCTACTGCGGCTGCTGCGTTCAATGTTATTTT
>WBZZ01006854.1:102500-105000 GCA_019918135.1 Paulinella micropora | reverse complement strand
AAACCACACACATCAGAGTATTTTTGCAAATCTCTGACTGTCTTTCGACAATAGGTCTGAACAAGTGTCAGACGACAAGTCGACTTCTCAAGGAGTGCTTCTCTAGCCTCTTTGACATTATCTGTACATAGGTCCTCGTACCTCATAACAGATACAACAACAAAAAGAGAAAAAGAAAAGAGGAGTGGAGAAGGAGATCAAATTTTCAGAGAAAGTCGTACAGATTACTTCTTTCTCACAAAAAAACACATAAGACAGAGGTGAGACGCTCTCTCTCTATACTGTCTTTTCGTTTTTTCTCTCTATTCGTTCCTCATAGACGAACAGAGCAATTACGGGGTAGAAACAACTCTGTCTCATCCGTATTCCTTCAGCGTCCATGTCTACTAGGTCTGAAGACTGGCAGGAAGGAGGGGGGGAGAGTGAGCGAACCCCAGGAAACGAAGAGGAGTTCGTTGACCCTCATGCAGAAGGAGGAGATCTGGCACCTTCCTTTGACACAGGAGGAGCAGAGAATCAATTTTTTACTGCGCCTTCCTTTGACACAGGAGGAGCAGAGGAAGTCGAGGAGGAGAAGGGAGGAGAGGAAGCGAGGTTTGTGGCCGAATATGGCAAACTAAGTAAGAAGGAGTTTGAGGAGAAGAAAGGGAAGGATGAGGCCTATAAATGGCTATACATTCCCCAAGAAATGCGATGGGGACAACCCTTGAAGAAGGAGGACATCTGTTACCCTCTCCCAAGGCAAGCTCTGCCTCTGGCAGAATTCCTCAGAGACGACGGTGCACAGTTACAGGTGCAACACGTCTCATTTGGGGACAATATGTCTTTACTGGAGCTACTCGACCTCTCATGGACAGTGTTTGAGTGTGCTATACTCTTTGAGTACCAGACTGGAAAGATTGTGCTGCCATGGAACACAAGAGCACTGGCTAGGTTGCTCGATCCTGGTCAGGACATTGATTCAATAAAGAGAGTGGAAAAGGAGTTTAAGTTCAGGAATCCAAAAGGACAGATCAATGTCATGGATGTGTCTCTGAAACTTATGGAGGCCAAGTTAGTGGACCTGGGTAAACTCCAACACACCCAGTTTGGCAGGGACCTTCACCCGGCCCTGAGGGAAATAGAAGGCGAAGCTGGAGGGGTGACGAGGATGAAGAAGCTGCATGCGGCCTTGGTGAAATGACGCATGGAAGAGGTGGGTCTTCACGAAGGATCATACGATCTTGGAGGGGACGGCCGCACCACCCCCCACCAATAAAGCGGGAGAGAAGGAGTTGGCGGAGAAGGCCTTGTTCCTTCGGAAGGCAGCTGAGATCCTGTCTTTTTTTCATCATGCCCAAGAGCTGTATATCAAAGAGCTAGCGGCTGAGAAAGAAAAGGAGATGGAGGCAAAGATTGCATTAGCCAAGGCGGCGGGAACAAAGGGACCGAAATATTCCTCTGGATCTTATATGGCTCCCTCGGGCCGCTCCGCCCCGTCAGCCCACACAGCCCCTTCGGCCCCTGCGACTAGCTCAGCGCCTACCACTGTCATTGTCAACAGTAATGACAAAAAGGACAGACAGGCTATCATACAGGCCTTCCAAAAATATACAAAGCCCGATGCCACTGCTCTGACGCTGTATGCAGAGACAGCGAGTCAGAAGGGCACGGATGCGAACCTTCGAGACAAGCTCAGAAGAATTGATGCTTGTATGAAGCAGCATCCAACGGTCGAAACACAGGAGTATGAGGCGTTGTACACCTTGTTGGACCCATCAATCATCACACAAGGGTTTGATGTTGGGGAATACAAGGCGATGAGAGCGGTAGAGGTGGCGGCTAGGAGAGCAGCCTCAGACCTGCAATGCACGGTGCCAGTTGCCGTCCTCTTGCAATACTTTAAAACTCATGGGTATCAGCACCTGTGCACTGGTACTTTGATTGGGTTTGAGATTTTTCAAGAGGTGAACGAAGGGCTGGGCATTGGCACGAGGTTGGCAGCGATCCTCACCGAGGTCAGCGCCAAGTACGGGCTCTTTTATAGCCGGAAGTCTATCATTTTGTACTTCCTGAGTGCTTTGTGTACACGACACCCGAGCAAGCTCGCAAGGATCATACAGTCCTGTCCGACCTTCACGGCGGTGAAGACGGCGGATTTTTTAGAAACGAATATATACGAGAGGACTGTAGCGGCTACTCCGCCGGGCGACCTGTTCAAGGAGGTGCTCGACGCGTGTTCCGAATTGGACACGGCCACCGAGTCATTCTCCAGTGCCGCGACACAGGGGGTTGGAGGTGCTCAAGCAGCACATGCAACTCGAACGGCAGGTCTCAAGAGGGGGAGAGATGAGCCGACGCCGTGCTACCGCTATTTTTCATACATGGCGTGTAAGCATGAGGCACAGAAAGGAGTAGGCCATTGCCTCTTCAGCCACGACTCTCTTGATGATAGGCAGCGAAATCTTTTCCTTAGAGAGCTCGAAGGCATGAAAAAGACCATGTACGCCATGTACAAGAA
>WBZZ01006854.1:92500-97500 GCA_019918135.1 Paulinella micropora | reverse complement strand
GACCTGTCCACGGACAAGGTATACGAGGTGAGCCACATAGAGGCGATGCAGATGGCAAGAGGCGTTCGTTATGACCGCACGGGTCTACGATATAGTCCTCAAGGCCCGGAGCATGGCATATGCTGTGAGGCGCATGTTCTCGAAGACGCTGAGTGGTCTTATGAGGCATACGAGAACGCGAAGGCGAATATAAAAGAAGAGGAGGAGACGACTGAGGTCTGTACTGAACCTCCACAGGAAAATCGAAGCGAGCTTGATGAAGACCCGGAAAGGGTAGGAGTAAGGTTGGAGGACGGTACTATTCATATCGCCTCGCCTACCGCGTGGAGGCAGCAACAGGCGACGGATCCGGAGTTCAAGGAGCTCATAACGTTATACAAGAACCCTAATGAGCTTAAAAAGACTCCACAGATCAAAGATCAGATGAAGGAGATGGCGTGGAGAGATGGGCTATTGTGGTACAAGGGCCAGCATGGCAAATTTGCATCACAGCCTGACAAATGGACTCTCTGGGTACCAAAGAAGTTGAGGCGCTTTATATATGTCGCAGCCCATAACTGCCCCTTACTGGCACATCCGGGTCGACAAAGAACTCATTGGTTCATAGCGAGGCGATTTTGGTGGAAAGGGATGAAGGAGGAGATAGACAGGGAAGTGGACGCATGCATCCTATGCAAAACCACAAAGACACCGCTGAAGGCGAACTTTGGCCTGATCGGTACATTCCCGTTACACGCCGGGATGTTTGAATTTTTACACATCGATCATGTGGGACCTTTCCCCGAATCGGCAGAAGGGTACAGATACCTTCTTACCGCAATAGATCGAGCCACCAATTATGTCTGGGTTGTTCCTGTTAAGGACGCTACAGGCAAGACAACTGCGGAGGCTCTGATCGATAGGATCGTCTCGCAGATCGGAGTGCCTAGAAAGATATGTTCTGATCGAGGTTCTGACTTTAATAATGAAGTCATCGACAGACTATCTAAGTACTACGGGATGAAATGGCAATATGTTACTGCCTATAACCCGAGAGCGAATGGCAAGATCGAGCGGGTACATAGACCTCTCAAAGCCTCGCTTAAGATGTACTGTATGAAGAAGGAGAATCAGAGAGCCTGGGTGGAGGCAGCACCTTCATTTGCCTTTGCAATGAACTGTCTACCCTCATCTGCATTAGGAGGAGCCAGGAGCTCAGTCTCGCCATATCAATTGGTTTACGGCCGAGAGCCTAATATCCCAACCTCACTTCTGCATCCAAAAGACACTTGGGCAGATGAGGATGAGTTGTTCGGGATGAGACTAAGAGCGAAGATGGAGGCGGAACAAATAGTTGCGGCGCACAGGGAGACGGAGCGCAGAAAGACTGACGCACAAGGAGTGCGACAAGCGCACTTAGATCAAGTCCGTTTCCAGGTTGGGGATATTGTACTCTTGTACCATCCTCAACTCCCTAAGGGGGTTAGCTCTAAGCTGTTTACCCACTGGAAAGGACCATACCAGATCATGGAACAGATGGGACCTCTGAATTATAAGATCAGGGGTAGAGGGAAGGTGCAGATTGTGAATGTTCGAAGGCTGATCAAATATGACCCCTTCTTACTTGAGGATGAATCCGTTGAGGAGGCGTTGAAACGGATGAAGGAGGACTTCAAAGAGATACCGCCTATACAGAAGGAGGATACCTCAGAGGAGGAGAATGCCTATCGGGCACCTGTCACGGAGAAGGAGGAGACCGAGAAGGAGAGTAAGGAAGACTCAAACCGCAAAAGCGCGGCGGGGACTCAGTCTAAAGCCCCCATAGTCCGCGGCGGTACGAAGGAGAAGTTCACGGAGGCGCAGAGGAGGAGAGCGCAAAACGATCTCATCTTCGACCAACCGAGGAAGGTGGCAAGGTCGACGCGAGCGACGGATGTCCATGGAGGAGGAGGGGAGAAGGACACTAACCCGAACGCGGGTAATGTGGACATTCGACATGTGCGATGGAAGGAAGGAGAGGCGATTGCGGCCATCAAGTGGGTCCGAGACGCTTTTTATCTGTTGAGACCGGCAGAATCTCATGTTGCCGATGACACTCTCTCAGATCTTTATCTCATGCGAGCTGTGGCGGTCCCGCAGACTACACGGGCAGCACGGACATCGAAGAGATCCTTAGCAGCAAAAACGATACAACCGGTACTCCATTTTTGGAGAAGCATGGACCCTGTTGAGGATCCAAAAGCTAGACAATATTTACCGGTGTACTAATACGCGAAAAATCTCGAGACATGGGATGATACTATTACCCTTCGAGACAAAGACCACACTGCGTGGACTATTCAGTCACTGCCTAGAGGAGTGCTTGACATTCCTTTTGACTTATCTTTGGGCGCCATTCCTAACAAAATATGGGACATTCTGGAGGAGTCGAAGTTTGACTTGACTTTTGTTGGCGGCCCGCCACCTGGCAAAGGGGTTCGCGCAAGGCGACGAAGGCAGTAAGTGACATTTTTTTCTTTTATCACGCGTCGGACATTGAAAGCTGCATGTGGATTAATCTCATAGTGCCCATGTCAGATCATGTCTTATTAAAATGTTTTTATACCATTGTTGTTACTTGGCATTTTTATCGCAACATATGAGTGCGAGGGTCAATCGGCAAATGGATACGACACCGTATAAGGGGATCGCTTGTGAGTTTAGCGATGGTGTTCCTGGTACGACCCTGCTTCAAGTATCCAGGGTGATGTTCTCAAAAAATGTTCTCATAGTAGACATATTAAATTTTTTCTTTGGATATACTTAATATCGTCATACCAGCACGGTCCGTCTCTACTTGTGTCGGCATATCGCATGGTCGGGCTCACTCACCCCGGCTTTGGATATAGTTATTAGGTCTGGCCCCCTAGTACTATATTAAGGTAACCGATTGAATACAAGGGTATGTTATTAAAAGACAATGTATTTACTGATCGGAAGTGTTTTTGGAGAAGGAGAAAAACTATAACGCTGCTTTTATTGCAATAGTAATACTATTTGTTCTTGACATACTGCCTCAGAATTAAGTTACGGGGGGGACAACAAGTGTGGAAGGAGGAGTTTTTATTTACAAAAACGAGGCTGGAGATTTATAGTTGACTCGTGTCTGGCGTATGCGTTTTATATATCCACTGCACCGTCTATCCGTGGGTTAATGCACTTAGTTGCGACACACCGTAGCGTTTGTGCAGAAAAGAAATCAGCAATTATATGACGAAAATATTGCATATTTCCGTCATAAAAACGGGAAGGGGTACTGTAGGCATCACCCCCCGGATAGCCGGTAAAAAGTACACTTTTTCTGGTGTCAGGTGCACCTAGTTTTTTCCCATTATTTTCAATATCGTTTGGCAGGATTTGACCTAATGCAATTTTAACCTTGGTCTGTTGCCGTTTTCTTTTCGGCTTCACTGAGCTAATATAACGAGACATCATTCTCTTTTTGGGATTTGTGTCTGGTTGTATTACCGACTTTTTATTGAGCTATCTTCGGGGATTGTAACAGCTTGCTTTCTTTCCCAAAGAGCCAAACATGAGCTTTTATGTAGGTTTCCAAAACCTCCCTGTTTCAAATCGTTGGTGTCGTCTATTTTCAAGTTTTTGTGGCACCGCTGAACACACCAGAACTCCATTGCAATGCCTCAAACGATCCAAGAGTATCTCCCGCCTTGTGCTTGGAGAAAACGAGTCAAACTAATTCGAACCAATAGTCTCTACCTGCTTGTAGTAGTAGTAGTTTAATAGGAAAACAGTTTGTGCTTGGAGAAAACCAGTTTCCAGTGGAGCAAGTGCCACCACAGTATGTGCTATTTCCTTGGGCTTTGTATCTTTCCACGCAAATTTCAAAGTTCGGTTTATCACTAGGCTAATTCAATTAGCCTAAAAAAAATCAACTAGTATAGAACGTGCCTTATTAGCAGGTGAGGTTCTCGTTTCACCGTGACCGGAAAGTTGCTCACTCTCGATAGTCTTGGCAGGCTTCCGCGTTTTACCCAGAAAGTTTCTCAATACTCTTTTTGTTTAACATTGTGCAAAAAATCAATAAATTTTCAAAGTTCATGGGAGACTGACATCGTTACTGACAGACTTTCCTCAACAGAGTGTGCCATGCGGCCCGAATATTGTTTTCTTCTAGATATAGACTGCACTAGCCCCGGGGTGCTCAGAGTCTCCGCCTGCCAGTGTTTATTCGTCCAGTCTCCGAGCCACAGGCGTCCCCTAGGGATGTACATGACCAAAATCGACCCGGGCCACTGTGTCCGGCTGCTCAATTCCTGTACAATTATTAATAGATAGGAAAAAGAAAGTTTGAAGGTATATAACATCAAAAAAACGTAACGTCAAAAAAGCGTAACGTCAAAAAGCCATCACGGAATAACGAACGAACAAACACACGAAAAAAAAAAATCAACTTTGTACGCGGAAACAAACGCAAAAAAAAAAAAAAAAAAAAAAAAAAAAAAAAAAAAAAAAAAAGCTCGAAGAGGTATTAATATATGCCCTGCGGGCAGAATATTAATATTATTATGAGAGTCTAATAGTGTTAATCTTACCGTGCTACTCAGCTGGCTTTTGGACTCCTGGTAATACCCGTATCAAATTACAGTATTAATACTTCCTTGTACTCCATAAATTTTAGTCGTTCAAGACATCGTTTGTTACCTAATAAATACGTATATTTATTACCGTCGGTACTGACTGTAACAAAACATGCCAACGACTCCCATCGGGACATAGACACTAAAGCTGTACAACGTCACAAGGGTGTCATTGCACTTCTCCGTAGGCGGACTCAGAATAATCCGAACACCCACGCGATAGGCTTGGTGAGTCGATATTGTCTGCATGTGAACTGTTGGAGGGGAGGGGAGGTAGGGTAGGCATTTCCTCCGCTTGGGTGGAAGCGTCAGATGGGAGATCAGGAGAGCGAGACAAGCTCGCCCGAGGTCGCGGTGAGCGCAATGTCCTCTGAGGGAACACAT
>WBZZ01006854.1:72500-85000 GCA_019918135.1 Paulinella micropora | reverse complement strand
AGCCAGAGACAAGATGCGCTTCAGGCTCATTTTCTTACCCTCTTTCTCTTTGGCCACCAATATGTCCTCGAGACTGCCACGTTCCAGAAACTCAGTCACAATCACACTCTTCCCGACCTCGAAGCAAGCGCCCAAAAACTCAACGATGTTCGGATGACGCAAAGTCCTCATGATCTTCACTTCTTTCTTGAACTCCTTCACTTTCTCTTCCATGCCCTTGAGTCGCAGCTTCTTAAGTGCAACTTTCTGTCCCCACAAAGTCCCCACATACACATCACCAAAACTTCCTTCTCCGATCTTTCGCTCGAACTTAATATCCTCAAATTTTATCTCATCACGTCGTTTCTTCTCTTTCTTTTCCAACTTGTTGCCGTTTTTATCCACGCTTCCGTTTCCTGAGCCGCCACCGCCGCTGGGAGAGGCACGAGGAGAAGTCAAACCCGCCCCGTTGAGACCGCGATGTAGAGGCACAGGTGGCGGAGGCATCAGCACCAGACCCAGGTTTGGATCCACGACAGCCCCAGGAGGGTTCAGCAAAGCACCAGGATTATTCAGCAAAGCAATTGGATGAGGATGGTTGGGCAAGGCATTAGCAACTGGATGAGGGTGGTTCAGCAACGCATTAGGAGGATTCGCATGGGTGCCACTCGTCTCAGAATCTTCGTCCGTCAGGTCGATCTGATCGACGATTTCTTTTTGCTTGTTGATTGCTTTCACCATTTTGAAGTTGCCAGGACCATGAGGGGAAGCACCTGGACCCTGCAAAGCCTTGGGGGGTGCACCCGGCACATTCGCAGCCTGCTGGTTCTTTCCGGCAGCGTCATGGTCCGCCTCAGAATCACTGGACTCATCGGAAGTGTCCTCAGGGTGGTACTTTGCTTCATAGACCGAATCCTTCGTTGCTTCTGCACCCTGCTCTTGTTTAACAACAGGTGGTTGTTTGGCGACATTAGATGGCGCTGGATCACCACTACCTGGACTCGATGATCCTGGAAGATCACCACTGTCATGCTCATCGAGTCTCATGGGTTTGACTGGAGATTCGTACGGCTGCAGCCTCCGACGACCACCTTCCTCGGACGGAGCCCCTGGAGAGAGGTATCGTTGTTTTAAATTTGTAGAGACCGGTGGAGGCAAAGGAGCCGGGACATTACTCCATATTGAATGAACTTGCTCTATTTGCGCACTGGTGGCCTGTACTGGTTTGGGGCTGGGTTCAATGGGATAAGAGACAGTCAACTTTGGATGAGGTCGAGATTCTACGAGTAAAGGAGAAAGAGGAACGGGAGAACTGGCTTGAGTCGTTTCAGTTCCTGATAAGGGTGCGATGGCATCGGAAACTGACAATCTTGGAAGACATTCTTCGGTAGGAGGAGACTGGCCGACCATGTTGGAAGGACTTGTGAGTTGAGGGATTCCGAAAGAAGGAGGAACAGTGGAAGGGTCCCCGAATTGTGGTAGGTTCAGCGTCGTGTTGTCGAACATAGAAACAGGAATTGTAGGAGTCGGATTCGTTGGTGAAGCAGACGACGAGGATGCGATGGGACTGTGCTGCCAGGCCATCTAAAGGTGGGGTGACCGAATTTTTAGAACAGAAGTTCGTTGGAAGTGTGCATTTAGGACCCAAACCAGGGCATGGCCGGCTGGCAGCACCACCCGACGTAAGAACTCTCAAGGCGCCAGTGGGGCTGTCAGAGCAACACGGGCGTTGGAGAGACTCTTTCTCACCGAAAAGCAAGGAAAGCCACAGAGAAAAACCAAAAAAGAATTTGGGCCCGATACGCCAGTAGGATCCCCACCAGTCACCTCTTTCAACTCATTGTAAGTGTCCAAAACGCAAAATGCGGCGAACCGCGGCGGTATTTTCAAAGGCTTGTGCAGTTTGCACTTCGAGTGGTTTGTGTGATTGTGGGTTTGAACTAAAATTCACGAGATCTTAAAAAAAAAAAAAAAAAAAAAAAAAAAAAAAAAAGAGTAGCATGATTTTTTGTATAAAAAGCAATCTGAGTATGGATGTTTTTGTATGGCTGGTCTTTCGAATGTGCCCTCTCTGCAGACTTCGCAGTTTGCATTGGCGGCTTGATGGCGGGTTGGAGTACTGGTTTGAACTGAAATATTACTTGAAATTGCGCATGTTTCGAGCAAATTAATATTTGTGCATTAAAATAATCTGACCATGCATGTATTTCAACTGCATGCTAGAACTATAGTTCTAACTGTTTATGCAGCACTGACTCTGCTCTGCCTCGGCCGGCGTGATTTTACTACATGTTTTGCTAACGGCATGCGTGTTGACTATGTTAAATTTTTATGTTTGCTGTAAGCCTGCAGTTTCCTGCCTCTGCCTCAACTAAATTGTATTTGCAAAGATCAACTAAATTGTATTTGCAAAGATTTCCTCTTTAGTGGCGACGACTCAAGAGCTGATTACCTTGAGAGCCTCCTCCTCTAGTTCATGCATTCGATTTTGCTTTGAGTCACTCGGCCTTGGAGTGTGGATTATATATTCATTTTTTAACCTTGTGGGGACATAACTTCTTTTTTTTTCTTTTTTTTTTTACAGTAAGCAAGGTTTAATGAGAAAGACGATAGAAAAAAGAAGAGCCTAATTCAGAAGAATTCTGGTTCCAAGGTTTTTTTTTAATTTTTTTTTTAAATAGTAAACAAGGTTTAATGTTTAATGAGAAAGAGACGAAAGAAAAATAAAGAAGAGCTTAATTCAAATGAATTCTGGTTCCAAGGAACGACAGTACAAGCTCATAAGGAAATCTGGAACTAAGGTTCAACAGAAAGCTCCTGGAAAGAGTAAAATGGATGAGAAAAGAAAGAGAAAAAAAGATAGAAAGAAAGAAAGGAGGAAAGAGAACAAGAAAAAGACAAGGAAAAGGATAGAGAACGAAGAAAAAAAACAAAGAAAGAAAAAAAAAACACAAAAGAGAATAGAAACAATTTTAAAAAAAAAAAAACAAAAAAAACTGCCTCTTTTGTTGTCTTTTTGTTTTGTTTTTGTTTCTTTTGTTTCGCTTGTTTGTTTTTTTCTTTTGTTTTTTGTTCCTATTCTCTTTTGTTTTTTTGCTTTTTTCTTTCATTGCTGTTTTTTGTTTCTTCGTTTTCTTTTCTTTTCCTGGGTTTTTCTTTATCTCTTTGTTCCTTTTCTTTCTTTCTATCTTTTTTTCTCCTTCTTTTCCCTTCCATATTATTCTTTCCAGGAGCTTTCTGTTGAACCTTAGTTCCAGATTTCCTTATGAGCTTGTACTGTAGTTCCTTGGAACCAGGATTCTTTTGAATTAAGCTCTTCTTTTTTTCTATCGTCTCTTTCTCATTAAACCTTGCTTACTGTTATTAAAAAAAAAAAATGCGTTAGGTGCTGCAGTTTCCTTAAGGGCTGTCTCACTGACTGTCAATTGATCTCACTTGCGCCCATTGTTAGTTGTCTTACCTCTGCTGGCGCTTTCTGCTCTTGCCTTCTAGTTCAGTATCGTCTCCCTTGCCCCTGTCTGGCCTTGTGTTTGTTTGTTTATGTTTGCTTTTAGTGTTTGTCGCTGCCTCTGTTGTTGTCTTTTTTGTATTGTTTTTGTTTCTTTTGTTTCGCTTGTTTGCTTTGTTTTTTGTTTCCTTTGTTTTTTGTTCCTATTCTCTTTTGTGTTTTGTTTTTTATCTTTCTTTGCTGTTTTTTGTTTCTTCGTTCTCTTTTCTTTTCCTGGTTTTTCTTTATCTCTTTGTTCCTTTCTTTCTTTCTATCTTTTTTCTCTTTCTTTTCTCTTCCATCTTACTCTTTCCAGGAGCTTTCTGTTGAACCTTAGTTCCAGATTTCCTTATGAGCTTGTACTGTTGTTCCTTGGAACCAGATTTCTTTTGAATTAAGCACTTCTTTATTTTTCTCTCGTCTCTTTCTCATTAAACCTTGCTTACTGTAAAAAAATATATATATTAAAAAAATATAAAAAAAAAACAAAAAAAAAAACGTGAGAGTCAGTGAGACAGCTCTTAAGGAAACTGCAGCACCTAATGCAATTCACTCGCACCCAGAGGCTGTCGTAGCCAGGAGGGTGGTGTGCAGAGCGTAGTAAGGCTCGACGTGGCGTACTCGCGACGCGATTATGCTGAGTGCTGCAATTTTTTTTTTTTTTTTTAACAGTAAGCAAGGTTTGATGAGAAAGAGACGAAAACAATTAAGAAGAGCTTAATTCAAAAAAATTCTGGTTCCAAGTTTTTTTTTTTTTTTTTTTTTTTTTTTTTTTTTTTTTTTTTTTTTTTTTTCGAGCAAGCGCTTTTAGTGATGGCCCAGGCCTTGGCTTGGCCATGACTCATAAGCTTTAAACTCTACCAGTCTTCGTTCTGACTCTGAATAGTCACCTTTGTTTTGCAATTCGTTCTGATTCTGAAGAGTCACCTTTTACTCCTCATAACAACAACACCACCAGGATATGCAAAATGAAAGAGCCCTATTTCCAGCACGGCCCTTCGCGCCTGATCATTTCGCTCCCGGCCTGGACGACGACGACGAGGAGGAGGTCCCAAGTGAGGCATGTGCAGCATCTTTGCTTGACGTCGTGCACGACCCCTCGCTTAAAAGCTCTGTGCATCACTGCTAACCCTCTTGGAACTCCATAAGCTGGTGGGAGGTCGCGATTGTCTCTATCGTTAGTGTTGCCACTGGCGACCAACGCACCGTCGGGAGAGCAGGCGACAGCATGCACCTAGTCTGTACGTCCTTGCAGCACAGCGTCGCTTTGGTTTCCTCCGCTACCAGCTCCCAGAAAAAATCGAAGAAGGAGATCGACCAGAGCGACGCTGTGCTACCGGCCATGCCTCCACAGACTGGAATTATCTATGCTTTCCGGAGCAGTCCATGAAGTATCTATGGACCGTGTGCGAGGTAGTTTGTCCTAACATGTCTGCGAGATGGGGGAAGGTCTGGACGCTGCTGCTGGGGAAGCGAGGCAGAGGCTGGCTCACGAGATCGACATCCCAGGGCTGGAGGAGGAGGCAGCGGTCCAGACAAACAAGATCCCCACAGAAAATCGAGAAAGCAGACCAGCAAGCAGTGTTTCCCGATCATGATGTGGCGTCGCAGCTGGAGGGCACTTCATGATAGGGGAACACCAAGACACCGTCGCGGAGCTTGAGAGCAGGAGCGACGTCAAGGTGAAGGTGAAGGAAACACAAAGACACCGTCGCGGAGCTGGAGGGCAGGAGCAAGGTCGAGGTAGTCAACACAAGTCCTGCCTCGCTTCTGAAACGGGAAGACTTGCGCAGATCTGTTAAAGGTAGGCCACACAACTCCTGACTCGCTTCAAAAGCCGGTCAGGACTCCTAGAGCTGTTGAAGACGGGAGACATCGAGGCGCGAGGTCAAGATGGTAGTCAACGCAAGTCCTGACCCGCGTCTGAAGCGGTCAGGACTGTTGATCTGTTCCCGGAGCTCGAGGGCAGGAGCGAGGTCAAGGTGGAGGTAGTCCACGCACTGACTCGCGTCTGAAGCGAGTCGAGGTCAAGGTGGAGGTAGTCCACGCAAGTCCTGACTCGCGTCTGAAGCGAGTCTGGACTGGCGTGGATCTGTTGCAGACGGCTACGTCGAGCGGGGACCAGGAGGTGCGATCAAACGTGATGCAGGTATCTACGTGTTGGGCGGCCAGTCAAACATTAGCGACTTGAGTTCGGTTTTGACGGCAGTGGAACGGTAAGATGTGAAACAAGATGGTGGTGGGCAGTGGCATCCATAAACGGGAAGCCATATCTTGGGAAGCGCAGTACTAGATGGTAAGGATTATTCTTCAGGAGCGTTTCAGTCCCAAGAGCACGCGCTTCCAAAGGGCATCGCCCGTTTATGGATGCAAAGCATTTTCTTTAGTGGAGTGTTTCATTCCCAAGACCGGGCGCTGGAAATTTTTGGCTCATTTGACAACTGCTAGAGAAGGCTGTGTGGTGGATGCTCTCGAAGGTAGAAAAGAGAAGGCTGTGGCGGGAGGCCAGGATAGAAAAGCAGCTTTCTCTTCGACGACTGGCTTTGGCGCAGGAGCAACTGACAAGCAAAAATCTGGGATGCAGCCTCTGTAACGTCATAACATATAGAACGTGATCACTCCGCTGAATTTACGGGCTTCCCACCTAAGTGGATGAAGTGCGTGCGCCATGTGCGACAAAGTCGCTGTTTAAAATGAATTATTAAAAAAAAAAAAAAAAAAAAAAAAAAATCTGCTTCCCACTCAGCTCTACGACTGGCAAGTATTCTATTAAACAGTACTTGCGTAATTTATTATATATATATATATATATATATATATATATATGTGTGTGTGTGTGTGTGTGTGAGTGTATATATATATACACACACATATATATATAATATATATATATAAAGTGTAACACCCACGTTATTTCGCTATTAGTTTTTACGGGAATTCACTCGTGGAAGTGATTCCTTGTTATTAAATGTATTATAAGATGAATTCTTATTAGATTTCCAGTTTTGAAGATTACTTCCGGTTTTAATGTTATATTAGGATAAAGGATATGGGGGGAGCTTGGAAGCTTGGACTGGTGACCCCATAGTGCCTGTAAATCCTACTTTCAGGGGTGCGGGGTTCTCAGAAGTGAAAGGAGTTTTGGCAGGCACCTCTTTCATATAATCTAGCTCACCTAGGATGAGAAGCTCATACTTCAGTTGGTGCAATAAAATCCCTTTCTAGACTGTACTATCTGTATGTTTTTGAACTCCGTCGCCTTCCCTAAGTTCTTACATCTGAACCCGTGCTTCTTTAGGCTATCTACCAACCCTACATTGCTAGCTTCGTTGCCGCATGAAGCCCGGCATCGTCAACCGTTCCGTGGAAGGAGAGGAGTTGAGTAGTTAGGGGATTACTCCCATGCTTAATGAAAGAAGCTCCGAGGCTGTCTAATGAGAACGTGAAAAAAGCCTGCTTTTCTACCATCTCCTTCGACATTAGATTGTAAAACTTGAGATCATACCCGATGATAGTCTTCCAGCTTCCGGATGTCCGTAAAGGGCTTTCTTAAGGAGCGATAGGTAGCCTCAAGTTCCCCTTCGAAACCCGGAGGTGCTTTGATATAGACATTAATATCGTATGGCATCTTAGCATGCAAATAAGCTATGGTAAAGTCAATGAGCCAAAGATCAATTCCAAAACAGGCAGCATAGGCAATGATGAGGAGGACAGTGCGATGATGTGCGGTGGGGGGATTTGTATGTTTAGGGCACGTGTCGTACTGTAACCCCGCTCTCAGGAGGTCTCCTCTCAAAGTGATCCTAGCTTTATGATATTCATCGGTCGTACCTTGCTGTTTGACCGTGTCTATCCACTGTTCAGAGGGATGATAGGAGTACCCGATCTTATCGCTTCGCTCTCTTTCTTCCATTCAAAAGCTTTGAGCTCCTCTTGCTGCTTGACTTCTGTCTCTCTCGCCTGCCTTCTATCTTTCGGTTTTTGCACCACGGGGAAT
This sequence comes from Paulinella micropora, assembly GCA_019918135.1. NCBI lineage: Eukaryota > Cercozoa > Imbricatea > Euglyphida > Paulinellidae > Paulinella > Paulinella micropora. The sequence continues at coordinate 77,537 of WBZZ01006854.1, read as the reverse complement.
TCCGGGACTTGTTCCGTTACCAGGCAATAATCTATTCTCTCTTCTTTAGCGCGTAGCGCAGATCGAGATATGTTTGCTTCTGGTTTTTCCGGGGATGATGTTCTCAAAGGAAATGTTTCCTTGTTCGTGAGACCTCCAACCCGGAGGATGCCTGTCTCTTTCAGCAGCGATCTTAACTCTCTCCCCCTCGGCATGACCGAACTCGCTCGTAACATTGGGGTCTGGGCGTGCCGGTTTCATAGTAGCCTGCTGAGAATCTGATACAAGGGCTGGGGGTATCGCTCCTCCCCCTGACTTAACATTATGGGCAGGGAATCGTTTGCTTTTCCTGACTACGGGGGCAGACGGTTCTAGGGTAACTCCCTTTCGCATGGTGGTATCCCATTTATCCCCATAAGTGGTTTTAGCCCACTCTTCACCGAATTCCCGTGCTGGAATCTGAATGATCATGACCTTTCCGGACAATACAAGTTTAAATTTGGATTTCCTCCCCCTTTTCCCCACTACCTTAGCACTCTCCCCCTGACCTATACTCCCTACACTCTTAGAAGAGGGTGTAGGAGGGATAAGCGGGGGAAGGTTACTGAAGTCATGACGCGGGGGAGCGGCATTTTCTCCGTCACTGTCGTTCCCAGAGAATTCAGAGTCATTTTCGCTATTCAGTTCTACCCGGGGTGCTAAAGGTGCAGTGGGAGCTTTTTGAGTATCTAAGAATCGCTATGTGTAGTTTCTGACACTCCAAAGCTATCTTTCTTCTCGGACGTGGGTGGAACAGCAGGGGGTGTGGCTGATTCCCACTCGACCGAAAACGTATCCCCGTCTGCTGTTCCCTCGAGGCTCTTGGATGCCTCTTGTTTTCCCAGTTTCCAGACATCGAACATAACATTCCGGAAATTACCGTGTATTACCCGTGCAATGGGATCATAAACCCGATAATACCCGGTATTACGTTCGTATCCTAAGAAGATGACTTTCTTTCCCCTCTCGCCTTTACCTCGTCGGGGCTTGATCTTCATCACGGCAGCGCAACCCGTGGGGCGAAGATGATGGAGATAAGGTTTCCGACGGTGAATAACTTCGTAGGGGGACTTGCCCTTAAAGAGCCCTTTTGCTATCGGGAGCAGATGGTTGATGTACGTGGCATTTTTCTCCATTTCCGTCCAGAAAGACGGAGGGAGGTCCGCATCACTAAGCATGGCTCGTGCAGGACCCCCATTGGTTTGATGCGACCTCTCTATCTTCGAGACTGCCTGTTTCTCGGCTGTGGGAGCCTCAATTAAAATAGGTTGGTTTGTGTCAATCTACTACTGAAAGGATTCGTAACGACCATATTCCTGGTCACAAGTAATAAATTTGATTTTCCTGTTTGTGTGCCTTTCAAAGTACGTGACTGCTTTAAGGAAACACGGGAAGAATTCATTCTTATGCCGCAGATAATAGTCGAGCTCGAAATTAGAACCGAGACACTTGACAGTGAATTTGTACCGTTTACCATCCCATGATGTAGTATTCCACCATCCCTGAGTGTCCATAGAAATATGAACCCCGGGATGGCGTTCTACGACATGATGGTTCCGGTGAAAGTGTGGTGCTTTCTTAATCTTATTCCTTAAGCAGTACTCACACTTCATAATCCTCTCCCGCCATCCTGCTCCTACTATCTTTACGCCCATGTAATGAGACATTCTTTCCATCGCTTTAACCCCTCTATGTTTACACATGCGGTGGAAAACTGTTGCGTGGATATGCTCACTATGAGTATGTCTGACAACTGGATTAAGTGCTTTTGTCATGTCACAATCAACGTCGTGTTCATGAGTTCGAGAAGTATGTGTGCATGTATCACCAGACAAACAAAAATCAAACTTTGTGAACAACGCTCCCCCTTCTCTGTGTTTGTTTCGTGAGAACATATGATTTACTTTCTTGACATCGCCAACCACATACACATGGGAGATCATCACAGTAAACATCAAGATAAACAGGAAGGGTTGTTGATTGGGCAGAGTGGCGGGGTGGAAGTCAGAATGAGACAGTAGACGGTGATGTGTCGTCACCGCCTACCCTCACGTTCTGCTTCTCGTCTCCGCCTACCCTCACGTTCTGCTTCTCCAACGGTACCGGCTCGTATCTCTTATTTGGGTCTAGGGGGGCCATTCCTGGTAGGTCAAATACAAACAAATTGTTGGGGAGAGATCTGCCCCTTGCGACAATTTGTTCTTCTTTGATGTGAATGGGAGATTTCACGACAACCACCTGATTGTTCTGATGAACTACCGCTAACCCTCGTTTCAGCCAGGCTGAGGTAGCTACAAGCCCGTAACTGAGGTGAGGATTGTAAGTTGTGTGCAAGTCGTACACCTGGATTGGCTCTCCGTTTGATCCTGATAGTTCCATCAAAACCTTTCCTTTGTATTTAGTTTTGATGCTACCTTTTGCGGTTTTGAATCTCTGGGGATTGTGTTTCATTCTGACAAACACGTCCTTATGGGGTGATTGGGACTCGCTAGCCCCACCATTATCTACCCAAACCATCCCCGCCATACTCCTTTTAGGTGTCTCTTTCTCATCTTCCTCTCTTTCATGCATCATCACGACACATTCTTTTTCGGAAGATGGAGGTGAGGTGTTTGAAGATGTGCTGGGTCTCGATCGGGGAATGTTTCGGACGTTCTCTGCATCTACCCCTATGCGTTGCAGATATTCCCGGTATTCCGATAATTGAATCCGAAGATGTGGGAATCCCGCAATGAGTCCTCTTGCAAAGGGGTTATTCCATTTGTGAGCCATTGAGATGACGAAACTCTGGATATCCATATAAAGTTCATCATAAAACTCGTTGACTTCCCCGTCCTTCCCGGTAATAAGAGAATCTCTCACCTCTAGCTCTCTAGCACCCTCTGCCAACGCTCCGACCAACCTCTGTATCTCTCCAAGAGGTGGTATCTCTCCATTCCCCCCGACTATCATCATCTTCCCTTCTTCCCATCGCCATGCAATCGTGGGATCCCTCCTAATCCTATCTCTCTCTAACTCTCTGTCTATCCCCTCATTCAACTCGCTAGGTGCAAGGCGTGATGATGGGGAATGTGTGAGACAGTGTACTAACGAGGAGCGTACTTCCTTGACTTCCCTTTTTACTTCTCCCCCTGCTCCATCCTCAGCGCTCTTACTCATCTCTTTCTTAGAGTTCGAGCGTTGGGCAGATGATTCAGGGGAAGAAGAGTGCTTACGGGGAGAGGCATAGGATCGGTTTCATTGTCATCTTCGTCAGTCATCGTCTCTCCCTCACTTCTCCCTCTCTTTTGAGTGTTTCTCCCTACTGCAACCTCAGCGTTCTCGCTCGTTAAATCTATGTTTGAGTTAGAACGTTGTACAGTTGAAGTAGCATAGGTCCTGTGAGAGAAGGTAGAGTAGCACTAGAGCTGTGAGAAGAGACAGGTCTGTGCGGTGACATGTGTGTGGGTGATGACGTGAGGGGATCAGGCTGAATGGAAGGGGAGTTCTGGTCTACTCTAATCCACTGCCGCATCACCCAATCCATAGGGGCTAGCATCAAGGCATAGGTGTACGGTACCCCCCATGTTCAGTTGTGCCCTAACCACTGCCAGTAATTCACTCCTAGTCCGTTCATTACTGGTATGGTGGGAGCAGAAATCGCATCCATGTTTTTTCATCCTTTTAGCACACTGACTGCCTGGTCTCTGAGCCCGAACGGCCCCTACCTTCCATGCGCACCGAGCATTGTTCTTATTGAACCCTTCGCATTGCTTCGTGTTTGACACGATAATCATGCTCCCCCTAATGGGTTGCGCCCATAGATTGAGAAGTGGGCCTTCCTCCTCACGCAAGTGGATTTAGGTAGAATCCCGGGATTTCATCAAAACTTTCCTGTAACCCCCCTTGACACGGCGAAGCCCCCACCCATCCTCCATAGGGTATATTACCCCAAGAGGTGTTGGGTCGCCCACCATGTCAAGGGAGGTAATGAAACGATTGTCTTTCGGGAGGGGAATAAAGGGGGATTGAGAGACAGAATGATGAGCATGCATGTCATGTGCGTGTGTGTTGCTCTCCCTCTTCTTGTCCTTCAATTCTGATGCGTGAGGTGGCGATGTTTGTGATCCAAAAGAGGAGTGGGTGGGGTACTATCAAGTGATGGGTTTGGTTCTTCTTCGTCCGTTTCCTCTTTCTCCATCATGTTTATGAATAGCATATGGTTGATGTACCTTATTTCTCCTACTCCCTCCTCTCCTTCTTCTTCATCAAGAGTAGCAGACTCTTCGTCTGAATCATGAGCTTCGGACTCCTCTCCTTCTTCTTCAGAACTACCAAAAGCAGAGGAGTCGGAACCTCCTGCATTCAGACTAATTGTCTTTGTTTTGGCTGTGTTCTTATTGATGAAATCAGACGCTTTCAGCTTCCTTTTCTCCTTCCCTCCGTCCTTCTTCTGTCGTCTCATCTTTCTCGTCCCTTTACTGCTTTCCTTAGTCTTATTCGTTTTAGCTAGACTCAGCTCTCCTACTCCTTTAGCTAAGTTAACCATTCTAGCTGCCTTCTTTCTTACGGGGCAGTTGACTGGGACATGCCCATCTCGTGGGCATTCAGGTAGGTTACAAGGGACGATACAAATCCTGATCTGATGGTCGCCATGACAATTAAAGCATCCCTCACGCAGAGGTGCCTTTCCTGTCTCGGTCCCGGGCCCATGAGATTGACTGTTATGGGGTCACTTCGAGTGCCGGATCCAGAGTGGGTTTTTGATGAGGAGGTAGTAGTACGTCGAAAACCACCTCCAGAGGCATAGAGCTTCTTCATCTTAGACTTAGATTCCTACGTCTGTGCTATCTGCTCTATTACTTAATACTTTAACAAACGACTCCCATCCAGGTCGTTCTTCCGGTGGGAGGCTTGTGACCTTATTCCTGTAACTGTCAAACTCAGTCAGATGTTCTAGCTTCTTCATAACCATTTCTATTTTGACAAGTTCAGGGTAGGGCACCTTCATGATTGCCTCTTGGACTGTCAGATTAGATT
>WBZZ01006854.1:60000-65000 GCA_019918135.1 Paulinella micropora | reverse complement strand
TATTTTCATTGAACATACCGGTCCGTCTGGACCAGTATTTTCATTGAACATACCGGTCCGTCTGGAAGTGTTGGAACTGCCCTTGCGGGGGTGTCATTAGAGCCTATCGTTAATTTTTCGTACTCCCCTCACGGGTGAGACGATGGAGGCGCATGTGCAGAAATGCATCAGCCATTGACAGAGAAGCACTATTATTATTATTACTATTATTATTATTATTATTATTATTATTATTATTATTATTATTATTATTATTATTATTATTATTATTATTATTATTATTATTATTATTATTATTATTATTATTATTATTATTATTATTATTATTATTATTATTATTATTATTATTATTATTATTATTATTATTATTATTATTTTTATTATTTTTATTATTATTATTATTATTATTATTATTATTATTATTATTATTATTATTATTGGAGTGTTGACTGTGACATATTTGAGGGAAATCCAGATGAAAAAACCTAGTCACACTTGCTAAACAGAGTTCCAGCCCAATTGCCTCAAGGCGTTAAACTGTGACGCCAACTCATAACACTTTGGTGGTAGATGCTGGGGAGGAGGGTCGTTGCGCGCGTAAAAGATCTTAAACTCCGCATATGCTGGTTGATAGCCCAGGACCCAGCAGACACCAGATTGTTATGGGTGGGGTTTCGAGGCAGCTCTAGCAACCGCGCTTGGTGTATGCACTTGCACATTCGGTGACATCTTGCAAGAGGTTGCTGGGACTGCGGAATAACCTCTGCTTAGTGCAGTCTTGCCCTCAGGAGCTCCATCGGTGGCCCCGATCATCAGGCGAGAGACTGACACGGGGGGGTGGAGGACCTCGAACAAGGGTATTGGAGGCTTATGTCCGTTGAGGATATGCCATTAGCTGCATCAGTACGCCTCAGATATAGTAAATCTGCCTTGGAGTGTGTGACATATTTGAGGGAAATCCAGATGAAAAAACCTAGTCACACTTGCTAAACAGAGTTCCAGCCCAATGGCCTCAAGGCGTTAAACTGTGACGCCAACTCATAACCCTTTGGTGGTAGATGCTGGGGAGGAGGGTCGTTGCGCGAGTAAAAGATCTTAAACTCCGCATATGCTGGTTGATAGCCCAGGACCCAGCAGACACCAGATTGTTATGGGTGGGGTTTCGAGGCAGCTCTAGCAACCGCGCTTGGTGTATGCACTTGCACATTCGGTGACGTCTTGCAAGAGGTTGCTGGGACTGCGGAATAACATCGGCTTAGTGCAGTCTTGCCCTCAGGAGCTCCATCGGTGGCCCCGATCATCAGGCGAGAGACTGACACGGGGGGGTGGAGGACCTCGAACAAGGGTATTGGAGGCTTATGTCCGTTGAGGATATGCCATTAGCTGCATCAGTACGCCTCAGATATAGTATTATTATTATTATTATTATTATTATTATTATTATTATTATTATTATTATTATTATTATTTACCATCTGGGCCCTGTCGCCAGTTCGATTCCCGTCGGTGCCACCAGTATTTTCATTGAACATACCGATCCGTCTGGACCAGTATTTTCATTGAACATACCGGCCCGTCTGGAAGTGTTGGAACTGCCCTTGCGGGGGTGTCATTAGAGCTTATCGTCAATTCTTCGTACTCCCCTCACGGGTCAGACGATGGAGGCGCATGTGCAGAAATGCATCAGCCATTGACAGAGAAGCACTATTATTATTATTATTATTATTATTATTATTATTATTATTATTATTATTATTATTATTATTATTATTATTATTATTATTATTATTATTATTATTATTATTATTATTATTATTATTATTATTATTATTATTATTATTATTATTATTATTATTTTGGACACCGTGATAGCCCAGTGGTCAAGTTCTACCATCTGGGCCCTGTCGCCAGTTCGATTCCAGTCGGTGCCACCAGTATTTTCATTGAACATATCGGTCTATTTCTGGACCAGTATTTTCATTGAACATACCGGCCCGTCTGGAAGTGTTGGAACTGCCCTTGCGGGGGTGTCATTAGAGCTTATCGTCAATTTTTCGTACTCCCCTCACGGGTGAGACGATGGAGGCGCATGTGCAGAAATGCATCAGCCATTGACAGAGAAGCACTATTATTATTATTATTATTATTATTATTATTATTTAGGGAGTACATAGGCCATCGGTCCTTTCCATAGGCTGATTGGTATAAAGCTCCTAGAGTAATGTTCTATGCCGTCACTTCCTTTATTCCACCGATTGGTGTGGAGACTTTCCTTATGGAATGGAGGACTGGATGCACATGGCCTTTTGGCTCAGCAATTGGCAGGAGATACACTATTATTATTATTATTATTATTATTATTATTATTATTATTATTATTATGGACACCGTGATAGCCCAGTGGTCAAGTTCTACCATCTGGGCCCTGTCGCCAGTTCGATTCCCGTCGGTGCCACCAGTATTTTCATTGAACATACCGATCCGTCTGGACCAGTATTTTCATTGAACATACCGGCCCGTCTGGAAGTGTTGGAACTGCCCTTGCGGGGGTGTCATTAGAGCTTATCGTCAATTCTTCGTACTCCCCTCACGGGTGAGACGATGGAGGCGCATGTGCAGAAATGCATCAGCCATTGACAGAGAAGCACTATTATTATTATTATTATAATATTATTATTATTATAATATTATTATTATTATTATTATTATTATTATTATTATTATTATGGACACCGTGATAGCCCAGTGGTCAAGTTCTACCATCTGGGCCTGTCGCCAGTTCGATTCCCGTCGGTGCCACCAGTATTTTCATTGAACATATCGGTCTATTTCTGGACCAGTATTTTCATTGAACATACCGGCCCGTCTGGAAGTGTTGGAACTGCCCTTGCGGGGGTGTCATTAGAGCTTATCGTCAATTCTTCGTACTCCCCTCACGGGTGAGACGATGGAGGCGCATGTGCAGAAATGCATCAGCCATTGACAGAGAAGCACTATTATTATTATTATTATTATTATTATTATTATTATTATTATTATTATTGACACCGTGATAGCCCAGTGGTCAAGTTCTACCATCTGGGCCCTGTCGCCAGTTCGATTCCCGTCGGTGCCACCAGTATTTTCATTGAACATACCGGTCTATTTCTGGACCAGTATTTTCATTGAACATACCCCCGTCTGGAAGTGTTGGAACTGCCCTTGCGGGGGTGTCATTAGAGCTTATCGTCAATTCTTCGTACTCCCCTCACGGGTGAGACGATGGAGGCGCATGTGCAGAAATGCATCAGCCATTGACAGAGAAGCACTATTATTATTATTATTATTATTATTATTATTATTATTATTATTATTATTATTATTATTATTATTATTATTATTTGGACACCGTGATAGCCCAGTGGTCAAGTTCTACCATCTGGGCCCTGTCGCCAGTTCGATTCCCGTCGGTGCCACCAGTATTTTCATTGAACATACCGGTCTATTTCTGGACCAGTATTTTCATTGAACATACCGGCCCGTCTGGAAGTGTTGGAACTGCCCTTGCGGGGGTGTCATTAGAGCTTATCGTCAATTCTTCGTACTCCCCTCACGGGTGAGACGATGGAGGCGCATGTGCAGAAATGCATCAGCCATTGACAGAGAAGCACTATTATTATTATTATTATTATTATTATTATTATTATTATTATTATTATGGACACCGTGATAGCCCAGTGGTCAAGTTCTACCATCTGAGCCCTGTCGCCAGTTCGATTCCCGTCGGTGCCACCAGTATTTTCATTGAACATACCGATCCGTCTGGACCAGTATTTTCATTGAACATACCGGCCCGTCTGGAAGTGTTGGAACTGCCCTTGCGGGGGTGTCATTAGAGCTTATCGTCAATTCTTCGTACTCCCCTCACGGGTGAGACGATGGAGGCGCATGTGCAGAAATGCATCAGCCATTGACAGAGAAGCACTATTATTATTATTATTATTATTATTATTATTATTATTATTATTATTATTATTATTATTATTATTATTATTTAGGACACCGTGATAGCCCAGTGGTCAAGTTCTACCATCTGGGCCCTGTCACCAGTTCGATTCCAGTCGGTGCCACCAGTATTTTCATTGAACATACCGATCCGTCTGGACCAGTATTTTCATTGAACATACTGGCCCCCGTCTGGAAGTGTTGGAACTGCCCTTGCGGGGGTGTCATTAGAGCTTATCGTCAATTCTTCGTACTCCCCTCACGGGTGAGACGATGGAGGCGCATGTGCAGAAATGCATCAGCCATTGACAGAGAAGCACTATTATTATTATTATTATTATTATTATTATTATTATTATTATTATTATTATTATTATTATTATTATTATTATTATTATTATTATTATTATTATTATTATTATTATTATTATTATTATTATTATTATTATTATTCTTGCGGGGGTGCCATTAGAGCCATTGACAGAGAAGCACTATTATTATTATTATTATTATTATTATTATTATTGTTATTATTGGAGTGTTGACTGTGACATATTTGAGGGAAATCCCGATGAAAAAACCTAGTCACACTTGCTAAACAGAGTTCCAGCCCAATGGCCTCAAGGCGTTAAACTGTGACGCCAACTCATAACCCTTTGGTGGTAGATGCTGGGGAGGAGGGTCGTTGCGCGCGTAAAAGATCTTAAACTCCGCATATGCTGGTTGATAGCCCAGGACCCAGCAGACACCAGATTGTTATGGGTGGGGTTTCGAGGCAGCTCTAGCAACCGCGCTTGGTGTATGCACTTGCACATTCGGTGACGTCTTGCAAGAGGTTGCTGGGACTGCGGAATAACCTCGGCTTAGTGCAGTCTTGCCCTCAGGAGCTCCATCGGTGGCCCCGATCATCAGGCGAGAGACTGACACGGGGGGGTGGAGGACCTCGAACAAGGGTATTGGAGGCTTATGTCCGTTGAGGATATGCCATTAGCTGCATCAGTACGCCTCAGATATAG
>WBZZ01006854.1:22500-45000 GCA_019918135.1 Paulinella micropora | reverse complement strand
GAATAAAATAAAATAAAATAAAATACATGTGAGGCTTTTTCACACCACCTGCTGTTGGGGCCGATTTGCGCGCGGCTGAGTGAAGATATCATATGTATGTATGCATGTATGCAAGTATGCATGTATGTATGTATGTTTGTATGTATGTATGCATGTACATATATGTATGTATGTATGTACATATATGTATGTATGTATGTATGTATGTATGTATGCATGTATGTATGTACGTACGTATGTGCGTACGTACGTACGACGACGTACATACATACGTACGTACGTATGTATGTATGTATGTATGTATGTATGTATGTATGTATGTGTGTATGTATGTATGTATGTATGTATATAAGCATGCATGTATGTATGTATGTATGCTATGTATGTATGTTATGTATATTATGTATGTACGTACGTACGTACGTATGCATGTATGTATGTATGTATGTATGTATGTATGAATGAATGTATGTATGCATGTATGTATGTATGTATGTACGTATACATGTATGTATATATACATGTATACATGTATGTATGTATAAATGTATGTGGGGGCAGACTTGCCAGCGGCCTGTAAGATATCGTTTGTATTTATGTATTTATGTTGTATGTATGTATGTATGTATGTAGTACGAACGTATATACGTATGTATGTTTGTAGAGAGACAGAGAGAGAGAGAGAGAGAGAGAGAGAGAGAGAGAGAGAGAGAGAGAGCGAGCGGGCGAGCGAGCGAGCGAGAGAGAGAGATACAGAGAGAGAGAGAGAGAGAGAGAGAGAGAGTGAGAGAGTGAGAGAGCGAGAGAGAGAGAGAGAGAGAGAGCGAGTGAGAGAGATGAGAGAGAGAAAGGACGAGAAAAAGAAAGAACAAAAAGAGGGAGGAAAGACCCTGCCTTACCCTCCGTGAGGTGCGACGGCCCTGAAGGTATCTTGACGGGCTAGTAGTTGGTGTTCCACCAGGGGTCGGAATAGCTTCGGGCTAACCATCTTGACGCGCAGCAATGCCCGTTGATATGGTTGGCATGGCACATTATACCCACCTCCTCTCGAGTTGCACACCCGCCTCCCGCGGCAATGGCATGACTACTATAGGTACCACTATAGCACACTTATCTTTTTATATAAAATAAGGCTATTTTCATATAAATTCGTCTTACTATTAATTTCAATAAAAATATACATAATTTCATCCAAATTCAATACAAGCATTCTTAATCAATAAATAGTCCATATATGAATTTCTCTAAAACTCTAAAAAAAAGATAACTCATCTATCTTTTGCCAAATCAACACGAAGAGACATCAAAACCCGTCTCTTAGTTTTTACTGCTGTGCTAGACTTAGTTATCTTTTTTTGAAAAAATGAAAGTCCTCTCCTGTTGCGAGTTTGATTAATTAATTTTTTCTATAAATTTTTTTTACCAATCTATATAGACCAATGACCACCCTCACCAGACTATCTGAAAAATTTGGACGACTTTCAATTGAGAAGAATAAGGAATTCTTTTCAGTAAGAGATGTCCAACAGATGATTGATGAAGAAATTAAGGTAATTGAAAAAAGTAGAGAAGGAAAGCCAAAGGATGTTTTTCCGTTTGGCAAATACAAAGGAAAAAAAATTCAAGATGTTGCTACCATTGACAAACCATATCTTGAATGGGTTATGAAACAGCCGTGGTTTGATAAATTTACAGACATTAAAAGTGAAGTAAAAAAATATTTATAATAAAAAATAATAATATAATAATATAAGATGGTCGACCTGAGCACCAAGCAAGACTACTTGAATGAAATTGAAAAATGGAACCTTGATGGTAATGTCAAAAAGCCAACAATTAAATGGACAAAACCCGACATTGTTTCTTTCTACGAACAATATAAGCCCAATGTTGGGATTTCCAACATAGACGACAATGTGAAAGTATTTATTCCTTTAGAAATCGTGTTGGACGAAGAGCCGAGCACACCTTTTAAGGAGACTGATTTAAAAGAGACTGGAATTACAGAGATGGGTGAAGAAATAGCACAAAGTAAAGCAGACATTTTTCTTCAATATGGTAAGTATAAAAAAAATGAAAATTGAAGATGTTGCTAAGATTGATAAACCATACCTTGAATATTTAATTCAACAACCTTATTTTAATAACAAAGATGCGGTAAAAAAATATTTGTGATGATATTACATCGTCTTCTATTAATTTTTTTGCTTCAATGATCCTCAATAAAGTTGGCGATTACATTAATATTGCTACCAGCACCTGCCGACACATCCTTCTGTGTGAATGTCAAAACATCGTTCGGTGTTAATTGAATATCGTATGTTCTGAGATTAATCTGTTGAGTTGAGGCGGCATTTACATAAATCTTAAAAATTGTCGTTCCGTTGGCGATAGCGGTTGCTTTTGTGTCTGTATCTACGATTGAAGTTGTGGCATCAACATCAGCAAAACCAGCCCCTGTTAGCGTCCCATTCAATACCATTCTGACGACATTTGACTTAGTATCTTCATTTGTAATACTTACCAAGGAAGGAAAGACATTTGAATAGTTGGTGAGGCTATTATTGAATAGTGCTTTATTCCTGATACTTAAAATGGGGCTTTCAGTGGTGCTCGTTTTTTCGTCTCCTTCCGCAGTATTAGTAATACTTGTATTAATAGTATTTGACCCCTCAATGAATAAACTGGCACTCGCAGTTTTAAGAATTTGTATTCCAGTCTTTGCGTCATTTCTCATTACGGCTGTAAAGGGTAATGTCGTATTTCGCAGGCTTACACCATTATTATCATTCGCATACTTAATCATATGAACTAGTTGGAAATCACCAGTCTCTGGATTTTCAATTGAAAACTTAATAGCGCCAAATCCAAGATACTGAAATTGAATTTGAAATACATTTCCTTTACTCCAGTCTAAGTTTGGCATAGCCGAAGTTCCATCGCAAGGGTCGTCCCAATCTTCTTGGTCAATATAATCTACAGCATTTCCCGAACAATGTGCGATATTCATTCCTGCTTGATTTTTGTAAAAATAAAAGCCATTGTTAAGGTCGTTTCCTATTCCAATAAATGAATAGTAATCTTTTGTATCATCCGTTGTCCATAGAGCAGTAAAGCGAGCAAGTACACCCGTTCCAGTTCTATATTTTATTCTCCTTTAACTTACTAATCCAGCATCCGCCGTCGCATTTGCTTGAGTTTTCAATTCAGCCATATTATCCAAAAATGACACACTTTCTTTAGTTTCTGTTTTTGTCCATATCCTAGTATTAATGGTATATGGAAAGATTTCTTGTAATACTGGTGTTAATTGCGCAGTTGTTGTTTCGCCGAAGGCTGTCTTCATATTATCAATGTGTCCATCATATCCTACTTTTAGGTTAATGAACTCTCCTTTAGGATTTTGTGCGATTAAGTTTCTCTGAGACATTCCTATATTATCAAAAAATAAATTAACTATCAAAATTAATAATTACCTATTACCTCACTGGATGAGTTATGAAATAGTAATAACATTCGCCTTTACTTGAACTTCTCGCTGAGTAATGGCCACGGTGTAATGGTTGTGAGCATTATTCGCAGTTGTCCCAATGAATTCCCATCGTCGCTCCATAGACATGTCAAGTCCGCTAATCTCATTCTGGTCCTTGCTCCACAGCGGACGAGTGTTATCCCAAGCATCAACCCAGAACCAGTTATATTTGTATATGTCCGCATTCATCAAAGCTGAATCCTCAATCTTTGATTTCAAATACATATAGTCTTCGTCTAGGGAGGTATCAATATTAAACTCCTGCTGTCGTGCTCCGTCAAGTGTGGTGTAAAAATTTACAACCTTAGCCTGTGCTCTGTTATCGTGGTCATAAGCAGTATTCTTTTTTTCTTCGTTGTTAAAAACTGAGTGATAAATCTTCTTCAAACGGCGACCATGACCTCTGTCAAATCGCATAATAATATTTTGGGTTGTGGATGCTTCAATTGAGTTCTTATAAACATAAGGATAATCAATGTTAAAGCTCATACCCTCAGTGCTAGCAATCTTCGCCTGAATGGATTGAATGACATCAGGATTAGTTTCAACAGCCAGAAACAAAGCAAGATTAGTAACATCAGCACTGACAACCGTCCCCGCGGAGCCGACATTCGCAGTGTTAGCAGCAGTCGCCGCACCATTAGTCACTGTATAACTAGCTCTGTCAGTAGCACTCCACACAATCCGCATCGTCAAAATCTCTGGAAACATAATGGTTTTATCAAGAGCGAAAATAGTATTAATAAGCATACTCAAAGGAATTTTCACATTGATAGCAGCAGCACCATTAACACCTGCCAAATACTTTGTTTCGTTGTAATTAACATTTACAGGCGAAAGTGTGCCAGTGCAGTCAGTTAATGCTGTATCGTTATGACGACGAGCACTAATGGATGGTTCAGCAAACATAGCAAGAGTTCTTGCCGCCACGTTATCAGCACCATCTGTCATCGCACGAAAGTTGGTTCTAGTAGCTTCAACAGTACTAACATTAATCAATCCATTCGCATTACACTTTTGAAGCATACAGCCGTATCCAGTAGCAATATCGTGATTAGGAAGGTCAAGGAAATCCTTCAAAGATATCTCTGGCTTCCAAAGCATTTTAGTAACCGTCCCGAGATGGTTAAGGTCGCACAGATAAACACCGCTACGGGTCTGAAGTTGAATTTGTCTAATGGATGAAAGGAAGTCCATAAAAATTCTACTATAAACGTTAGCACCACCTGTTTTCAGAGTATAAGTAAAACTCAAATAAGAGCGGGCGAGATTGAACGGGCGACTGATAAGGTCAAATGATCGTTCTTGCCCACCAGCAGTGGTGACCTCAAAGGTTCCAGAACCCTCACGTGGGGCGAGTTTATTCAAACGATAAGAAGCACTGATATAATCAGTCTTACTGAAGTCTAATTCTCCGCCGTGTTGAGTTGGCATTTTGTTTTTGATTTTTAGGCAGTAGTGTAAGTTGATTAATACACAAATATATTCATAGAAAAAAATAATTAAATCAAAAATAATTATTTATCTCTGTTTCAAAAGATTGAAAAAGGATGTAAATAAATTAAAATAATTAGTCTCTCTGTAAATCAACAAAGTCATTACAATACCTAACCCATTAAGATTTATAGCCTGATCGTTTTCGTCTGTAAGATAAAACCTAAATACATTATTTGAACTGGTTGATAATTTCTTACCATACTCAGACCCACTTCCGTCGTATATAACGGCACCAAAAGGAATTTCGTTGGCAGTGTATATTTCTTGTAGCACATGATTATCTCCTTCACCAACTAAGTCTGATTGAAGGTACAAAGTCTTTTCACCAGTTAGAATAATTACATTTGGCGATTTAATAAAATCATTAGCAAAGAAATATGTTGAGTTTCTATCAAAACCCATAACCTCGTGAATACGGGTATCACCATCAAATATAAACCGCGGTTGAATGCCTCCGTTATTTGACACACTGAATGTTAATTTGCCATCCTCCGCTTCTGTGTTTGTATTGTTGCTTGAGACAACATAAGTATAGTCATTTGGACTTTCTGCCGTCAGTACCTCCGACAACTTATTTTTTAAATTGTTCATTGTGTAGTTTCCTTCAGGTATCGTAATTAAAGCCTCATATCCGTCTTCGGATAATGTAAAAGTATTATATGGGGAAGCCACAGAGTAATACGACTTTGGAACATAGATATGAAGAATTTTGCAGTGAGTCGGATTGTCTAGTGATTTTAAGTTTATCTCGTGTGTAAAGTCGCTGTCTGTTCCCGTTATCCTATTTTTGCTGTTGATATAGTAAATACCCGTCGCACGACCTCCTTTATATTCCATGATATTTAGAATTGCGCTTCGTGCTCTGCACTCTCGCTTATTCTAAACATCGTTTTTTCTTTTTCAAAAAAATTAATCGGTTTTCGATGGTTATCAACAAACGAGAATGAGTGAAACGAATGAGAGTGTAGTTGATAACTATCTTTCAAATGTATGTATCAAAATTACCATACCCATTCTGTGCTTTTAATTTCTCCGCTTCTTCTTCTTTTAAGTCTGTATAGCCACTAGCAAACGTAAATCGGCTGCCTTTCGCTGGCTCCATTAAAAACCTCATTGAGTGCCATCCGCAGGTATCCGAGGTGTTTGATTGGTTCTTTACTTGATTAACCTTCATTAATAAATAACTATCGGGGTGGCTTCGGTCAATTAGTTGTTTCATTTGTTGTTGAAAGTCTTCCGTTGGTTGGTAAAGTGCTAATGGGTCATAGACTTCAACACTCCTGTCTTTATCTAGACTTACACATATAGCAATCCAATGAGACCCCGCTTGTTTGTGATCATCTAAATTCATAATAAATCAGTATCGCTTTCTGCTTCCGGGCTTCAACTTATAGATTTCATCACTGGCTATTGCTCCGAGATACCATCCATATTTTTTCATTATGTCGTCTATTTCATTAGTCATTAGTCCCCTCCCCTCCCCCTCTTGCTGTGGTTGCTGTGGCTCCTCTGGCTGTGGCTCCTCTGGCTGTGGCGTCTCCGCGATGAGTGGCTTTGCCACGATGTTCTGCTCCGCAGAACTTGTTCTCGGGGGTATTGACTCTGGCTCTGGTTGCTGTGGCCGTGGCTCTAATGGTGGGGTAATCGTAGGTGGTATGGTAGGCTGCGGCATTCCCTCATCAATATTTAAATCCGTTGAAATTTGTTTATCAACATTTGGGTCTATTGTCATTTTGCTAGTTAGAGTTTTTATAAAATCATGTTTGTTCATTGTGTGTTTCCAATCTTTGTGGGCTAAGTATTTTTTATTTTCGCTATTGAAAATACTTTATTAATCATTTCGTCCAATGTATGGTGTAATTTTCTACCTGCCCCTCCTTGGTTCCCCATATACTCATCATACTTAGCATAATCTGCTATTTTCTTTTTTATTTGGTCCTCTTCGGTTCCTACATCAATATTAAACCTTTTTATCATAGCCATAATCCATTTGATATTTTCTCTATGTTTTAATTTTGTATGTCCGTCCATTTCAAGTTTCCTTTTTAAGGCTCGCGATAAATCAACGATTTTTATTTGTGGTAAATACTTTTTTGATAAGGCATCTTTCATTGTTTGGTTAAATTGTAAATTTTTTACATCATTTTCCTTTTCTTCCCTTTTTTTTTCTTCTTGTGCTAGTGCTTTCCTCATATCAGTCAGTTTTACATTTTTCTGTTTAAATGATTTAATACCATCTGCTGTTTTTTGTATCATACTATCAGTCATTTTTTTAATATCTTCATCAGTAAAATAAGCAGATTTCAAAAGTTTTATGTTTTCATCTAGTTTGTCTGCCGTAGGGGATTTTGGTAGTGGTGATACTGGTGAAGGTGGACCACCTAATGGTGGTGCTTGTGGCTGTCCCTGCTGTGGTGGCATAATATATTGATATTGTGGTGGCGGTGGTAATGCTTGTATTCTATTTTTTCTGTCTTCTTCATATTTTACATCATCTATGAGTTTTTGCTCCCTTCTTAGTTCTCTGTCTTTTTGTTCTTGTCGTTCCTTGATATCGGATATTTCATTGCGGTGTATCCTTGCTAACTCATCCTGCCTTTCCTTAGCATCTGCTACGTCTTTTCGTTCTAGCCTTTTCTTTTCTTCTTCCATCTCATCCCTCTTCTTCTTTTCCTTTTCTTCCTCGTCATGTATTAACTCATATTTCTTTTGTAAGTTGCTTTGTATCTGGTTTCTGTTCTCGTGTTCAAGACGATTGAAATCAGATTTGATTATTTTTTCTCTTGGTTTGCGACCCTGCCTTTGTAGCCTCGGCTTACCAATATATTTCAAAAACAACTTAACGATTTGAAGTGTGCTCATATCATTTGTTTTCTTACCGAAATTAAGATAATATTTTTTACCCTTCTGGATGATGTAAGGTCTCCCGCTCTTATTCCTATAAACCCGCGGGGGTCTTACCTTTGATATTTTAGAATGGCGCTTCATGCTTCGCATTCACGCTATGGATTCAACTTGTTGAATCTATATTCTAAAACATCGTTTTTTTTATTTTGGAAAAAAATAATGGTCATCGATGTTTTGTGATGACGGCAGTCAGAACAAAATATCATCATTTAATGAAACTTTACAGCCCCTCCTCGTTGCTTACCATACCCAAGTCTTGATGCTACAGCACCAACACTACCAGCGTAAGGCACCCCGACACTACTTAATGCTCCTGCAGTCCTTGAGATTAACTTATTACCGCGAAGAAATTTATCAACGGCCATTGCAGTTTTTCCGACCTTTACCCATTTAATCTTTCCTCCCTTTTGCCCACATCCCTTCTTCTTAGTTTTCTTTTTTCCTCCCTTCTGTGGCATTGATGGATTGTATCCGATGTTATATCCTGATGGTTGTGAAATTATCACTGGTGATACTGGCATATATAATACAGAAAAATAATTAATTACGAATTTTATTTTTTTTACTTAAGACGATAAGCAAAATTTTTTCTTAACTCATCATCAACACTTGAAACATAAAGAAAATTAAATCTCTCCTTTGTTGCTTCGTGATACTTTTGAAGAAAGTAATCAAAATCAAAAGATAGGTCTAAGTGCTTATACACGAGTTCCATTTTGTCCTGAGACTGGCTTGGAAAGATTAACAGATAATCTAACTGCTTAATGGCTTCTGGCCGTAGGTCGTTTAAATACTGACTAGACATAATCACCTTTGATTTATAGTGCCTATTCTTTTTTAACAAATCGCTTACGGACTTATCTCTTAAACCGCTCCCTAAATCATCCAAAACAAAAACAACCTCTGGCGAAATATACTTGCTTGGTCGCTCTTTTGGTGCCTCCTTTATCTGTTTCTTTTCTTTGCCAAAGTATAAAAATTGTGGTTTCTCTATTTCCTCTTTGTCTTGTTTTACTTCTCCTTCTTGCTCTTCTTCTGGTTTGTTCAGTTTGTCTAATTCGTAATCAATGACATTCACACCATCCGATTTAAGAAAGGTATATATTGCCATCGGGTTTCCCCTGTTCTTAAAGTGCTTAACCATTGCTTTATAAATGTAGTCCTTGTGGATTGTTGAAGCGATAATAACGATACGGGTTTTTCTGTCTGTTGTCCTTTTCAGTATTTCAAAGAGTGCTGTCGTTTTCCCGCTCTTCTTACGAGCGAGAAGAAATATATTTGCATACGGCTCATTGAATAATTTATAACCTTTTGCTTTTTTATCTCCGTTTCCATCCTGCTTCACAGGCTTAACTTTGACATTGTTAATCTTCTGCATGATATTTTAGAATTTCGTTTCGTGCTACGCACTCTCACTTATTCTAAAACATCGTTTTTTCTTTATTGTTTAAAATAAATCGGTTGTCGATGTTTGTTGAAGACGAAGTCTGAAACAAATATCAGCCTACGAATTCCAAACACACAACAATTCTGCCCGCTAAATTTCCTGTGTCAATATTTCCGCTGTCGGTCTCAAGGACTTTAAATGTATATTGTCAGTCCGTCCATCCGACAACACCCAAATTATAACCGAGATTTGAAATGTTTGCTGTGGTGCTGTCCGCAAATGTTCCAATAATTCCAATTCTGTCCATATAAAGAATTCTGGTTTTGGTTTCGGTCTGGTCGTTCATATAGTGGATAAATTTTACATTCATTTTGGTGGGTGTGAATGACATTTGGATATTTTTATTAAATGTTTTGCTTCCTCCAGCAAAATCATTGCTTAGAAAAATAATCTTTTGGTATTTGTGCTCCGACATTGTTTATATATTGTGTAATATATTATGTTATTAATATTATTATTTATGTGGTCTGTGTTAGGACGGACGGCCTGCGACTTTTACTCACGGATAAGCGAAAAAAAGAATGAGAGTTGTGCTTATTGTATAAAGCAAGGGGTAGATACGGGGTTTAAGTGTGTTTTCATAAATAACGGAAATAATATGTGTCGTAGTTTTGATGAGGCTTTGCCTTTAATGTGTGCGGGCGATAATAGATGGTATATGACACATACATATGAATGCTCACTTCTTACTTGAAGAAGGTGATGGAAGGCAAATTCCTATGAGTAAAGTCAAAATTCCGACATAAGTATTAGCAACCTCACAAGGCAAGTTCTTTTCAGATAGCCTTACGATACAAAGGGTTATAATGGAGATAATGATACCCATTTGAAATAAGTATTTAATAAGTCGGCTGTCAGTTGGTCTGTTTGTTATACAACAACAATTCCAGTTATCTTCCAATTCGTGCTCTACTTTTTTTTCCTCAGTCTTTAGTTCTACTTCAAGAACACGAGACTTTAATTCTGGGGTTAGTTCGCCATCCATATCCATAATAGGCGGTGGTCTATGAAGTCTGGTTGTATTATTAGCCATTGGTTGGATATACAACGGCTCGTATTTCTGCTAGTTGGTTGGTTAAATCTTGTAATATATTAAGTAAAGTTTTATTTTCTTTTTCTAAATTAATCGCTTTTTCTGCCATGTGTTGAAAAGCACTTATTAATATTGGTATGAAGTCTGTATATGTTATGCCTTCAAGGTTGCCTTCTCCATCATCTGCTTTTATTCCGCTTTCTGATACAAATTCTGGAAATATTTTTTTTACTTCGTCCGCAATAAATACGTGGCCTTTTTTTTCTTTCTTCTCATCTGATTTCCAATAATATGAACAACAATTTATCTTCATTAATTTCTCGCAACAATCTCCACATTCTAATGTTTTAATATCTGATTTTAGCCTTCTGTCCGATGTGTATGTCCAGTTACCATTAAGAGGAACATAAACATAATTACCAGACGGCTCACCTGAAGAGTTTGAAGTAGTCCAAGCATGTAGAATTCCCTGAGATGCGCAGACTACTCCATAATTTGAATATCCTCCTGATTTCATATATATTTGCGGGTCGTAAGTATAACTTGGTCTTTTTCTTAATGTTAAAAATCCGCTGGATGCTGTTGTGATGCTTAAATCTCCGCTTGTATTAATGTTCATCGCCTCAGTGTAAGATATATTGTTTCCAACCGCTGTTCCTGAATTATAATAAAAAGCGAGTTTTCCACCTTTTTGAATTAGAAAGTTTGAACCGCTGTGGCTTGATTTCCAGTTCGTGCCGTCAAAATAAGCATCAAAACTTAAATTGACATTGTCGTGCGACCAGTTTAGTTCTGGATAGATGTCTGCTGAAGTTATTGCCTGTATGTGTGCTCCTGCGACATTACTCGCCGTCCCGTATATTTCCAATCCTCCAGTTGCTCCCACTCCCTTTGTTGAGTTGCCTATGATTATCGGCTTACCTGATGCTGTTGTTATTTTATCGCTCGTTGTTAATGTTGTTGTTGATACACCCGCACTCGCCGTTATTAATCCTTTTGTCCATAAAGTCCCGTTTGCTCCATTCAAAGACATTAACAATTGTTCCGAAGAATTCTCCCATACAAAACCATAACTTGAACTATTAAAAGCCCTAAATCTAAAACCAAAAGTAAAATCATTTCCTACAACTGCTGGACCACCTGCTAAACTTTTTGTATTATTTACACCTCCTCCAGTCGCCAGATAAATTCCCCACTCTGTATTATCAGTATCCCACATAAATATACCCTGCCCATTTCCTCCGTCAGTTTTATTTTGAATAGATAACTTACATCCTCCATCTGCTGTTAATAATCCACTTGCTGTTGCCGTTGTTGTTGATATACCCGCGGTTGAAGTAATTGTCGTTCCTGTTATTGTTCCGCCATTTGTCATGTTGTTTGAGTTCATATCTAAGGCTCCATAAAACCGCATACCGCCAGCATTATTAAAACTGACAATGTCAGACGAAGCACTTTTATTATCCAAAAGTTTTGAAATATAAAGTCCCGCCCCTTTTACATCAGATGCTACATTCGTAAATACATAACCTCGTTGATTTGCGGTTCCACTTGAAGCAGTATTTAGAGTAAATAAGAAATACTGATAATCTCCTGATGTCTGTGAAAAGAATATGTCTCCTCCGTTTTGGTTTAATATCCTCGCCCCATTATATGTTATATTTCCACCATTAATGATATCCACATTATTAAAATCGGCTTGGCTTAACAAATTCAGTGCTCTTACATCATTTCTACTTCCATTAAATATTTTAATTCCTGTTATGGTTTGGTCGCCTGTTAGTTTTACATTTTGCCCGTCCAATGTGTCAGCATACCCTTTTGTCGCTCCGTCTGTTGATAATGTCGGAGTTCCAAGGTTGGCTATTTTGCTACTATTACAATCTAGTCCCGAAGCATTTACCCAACCAACAATCGCCCCATCAATAACGAAACTTATCTTTTTCGCATTTATTTCAAAGTTATAATTTACGCCCGTGCCCATATCAAGGCATCCGATAGTTCCTATATTGGCTGTGGAGTTGAAAACCACGAATGTTCCTTTTGTTGTCGCATTCGTTGAATTTCCAGTTATTTCAAGGGCACTGCTAAATGTTTTAATTCCTGCTATGGTTTGGTTTCCTGAGGTTTTAACTGCCGAAGTATCAAGGACAGAAACATCCACACCATCAACGAGATTTGCATTTGTTATGCTTTGGTTTCCCATATTTAGTCCGCCATTCGCTGTTATCGCCCCACTCGCCGTTAATGTGGTTGTTGATACTCCCGCACTAGCCGTTATTAATCCTTTTGTCCATAATGCCCCAGTTGAACCATTTAATGACATTAACAATTGCTCCAATGAATTCTCCCACACATAACCATTGGTTGAACTACCATTACATCTAAACCTCATAACAAAATCTGAAATACCATTTCCCGCCACTGCTGTTCCATTTGATAAACTTTTGCTTGAACCCGGGGTTGACATATAAATACCCCAACTTGTATTGGTGACATCATATAAAAATATACCTCTGCTAGATGTCCCGTCTGTTTGTCCCTGAATTCCTATTTTTGCTCCACTTGTATTTGTTGCCGATGTTAATATGCCAGTGTATGTAATGCCCACATTTGCTTTGATTTCATTACTAAATGACTTAGTTCCTGCTATGGTTTGGTCTCCTGTTAGTTTAACGACTGAAGTATCAAGAGTAGAAACATCAATACCATCAACATTACCAACATTTGTTATGTTAAATCCTCCCATATTTAAACTACCCGTCATAGCCGTTGTTCCGTCCTTTGCTAGTTTGGTGTCGGTATATGCTTTTGTTGAAGCATCGCCGTCATAGAATGGCGCGGGCAGTCCGCTGATTGCTGTTGTGCTGTTAAAATTTAAAACATTATTTGTCAATGTCATTCCACCACCTGTTGTTGGAGCAAAAAGTATGGACGAGCCGACAATAGTTAGTGGATAGCCCGTTGCGCCGCCTGCCTCCGACGAATAGATAGAGCCCATATTATTGTTATAATTAAAGAATAATTTGCCTGTGTTTAATGGATTTGAGTCTTTTACCCCCACATAAGTAGTAAATGTTTTATTCCCTGTTATTGTTTGGTCGCCTGTTAGTTTAACCGCGGAACTATCAAGGGCAGAAACATCAACACCATCAACATTACCGACATTTGTTATGTTAAATCCTCCCATATTTAAATCCGCTATCATCATGGCAAGACCATCTAATCTTACGAAAGGAGAGTTTGTGTTTCTCCATTGTCCTGTGCTATAAATGAGCAGTTGGTTATTGGTAGGTGTTGTTATTGTACAGTCGCTGTGTGTATCAATTGAACCATCCGCTGACACTTTATCATTATTGTCTTCGTGCTCAGATATCCAAGTATCAACATCTTTCGTATTTAGTAAATTTACACCTGTTATATTCAAATTACCGCCCATACTAATAATGCCGAATTCATCAACATTTATCGGAAATGTTTTATTTACCCAGTTTATTGAGTTATATGTTAGATAACTATTCATCGCTATTGGTGCGGTTATGACGACATCGGTAAGTGTATCAATTGAACCAATGGTTGTATTTCTCCATTTACCATCCACATCATTATATGTTAAGTATTGCCCGACCGTTGGAGCGGATATGTTAGTGTCAATCAAATTGTATAAACTGGTTTGGTGCGGATTGGAAGTATTGCTTCTATGATGAGTTGAGGCTTTGACTTCATCGTTGTCCCTCACTCGTTGCTCTGTATAGTATAAATTTTTTCCTTCTTTTATGTCTGTAGTTGATTTGGTAGATAATCTTGTATCAAATCGGTCGTCAGTGTAATAAAGATTTATCGGGTCGGCATCTTCTGGCACTCTGTCTGTATTCAGACCGACTATGTTTGTGTTGGTTAAGTCTAAGTTAAGTATGTTTAGACTATCAACTGCCAACTCATTAAGGCCAAGTAATGATTTATATTGGGACATTATATAATTAAATATTTTAATTTTTTTTTGTTAAATTATACTAACAAAAAATATAACTATCTAGTGTAGTATCAATCATCTGTAATCAATGCCTTCAAAGGAAGCATCAAAGGAAAACTGGAAGAAAGCAGTTCAAGCAAATAGAGAAAATGCTGAACGGCGAAAGGACGAATGGGCTCGTGAAAGGCTTCGTAAAAAAGGAGAATTAAAAGAAGCATCAGTGGAAGAACTTATTGAGACTGATGCTGAAGTTAGTGTTGCGAAAGAGATACTTAAAAATCCTGAGATTGAAGATGAATCAAGCGAAAGCGATAGCGAAATTGATATGTCTGAGGTTATTGCAAATCATATGCTTAGAAAGATAAAAAAGAATGCCAAAAAGCCCAAGAAGAAAAACACAAAGAAATCACCACAACCAAAGAAGCCAGAGAATGACAGCGAATAAGAAAAAGAAAGTGAGAGAAGAAAGCGAAGATTATGAACCAACAGGCGGAAAACAACGAGGCGGTAAAAAACGAAGCGAAAAAATATCAGTTAATGTATATAACAATACACCAAAGAATAAAGAAAAAAGTAAGGAAGCAGATAAGATTTTTCTAAAGTTCTAATGGACCACAAACACACCACTAGCAATATTAATGCACAGGATAAGGATACACAACTAGAAGATACTCCGCGAGGCGATCCAACAGAGGAAGAAAAGACCAAAACTGCCCAAGAATTATTTCGTCAGACTAAACCGAGGACTAGAGGAACAACAATATGGGCGGACAAAGTATTGGATATGGTCAATATTGATTTAATGGATATGAGTAAGGTTGCTACAAAAAATAAAAATTATAATTTTGCCCTTATTTGGATTGATATTCATAGTCGCTATGCTTACGCAATACCTATAAAGAATAAATTTTCTACCACAGTTTTAGATGCACTCAAGAAATTACCAAAGCCAAAAGCATACATATCAGACAATGGCGGTGAGTTTAAAGGTGCAGTTGGTGAGTGGATGAGAAATAATGGAATTGAACAATTTATGGTTGAAGTAGGTGATCATAATTCGTTAGGTATTGTTGATAGATTTGTTAGAACACTTAGAGAAAGATTACATGTATTATGGGCTTTTAATCGTAATTTTGATTGGATAAGTTATATTGAAGATGTTGTTTATTATTATAACAAGAAAGAACATTCAGCGATTAAGGCGGCGCCAATTGATGTATTTAAAGGATATGATATTAGCCAACAACATAGATATGTTGATAAATATTTATTTGGTTTCAAAGAAGGAGACAGAGTTAGAAAGTTGAACAAGAAACACATTTTAGAAAAGGGAGGAAAGACATGGAGCAAGCAAATCTACACTGTCAAAGCCCGTAAGGGATACCGGATTGTATTAACAAATGATGATGTTGTACCACCACGTCATTTATTAAAGACTGACACTACCGACGATCCGGAAGAGACAGATATTAATAAAGAACTGAAACAACTAACTAAAGATAAGCAAACAAAGCATTTACTTAAAAGAGAGGAAATAGACCAATCAAATGTCCGCACTGGAACACGCGAAAGAAAAAAGAAAGTCATTCTTGACTTATAGTCACCTTTGTGTAGAAAGGAACCCCTTTCTTTTTGATATAATAACCCTTCAAAGCAGACCATGATATAAAGACCCTTATCACACCGTCGCTTCCAAGAGCAACATAACTATTGGGATCTGCTTTCCCGGGGCCCCCCATCAAAACTGCTTCTTTGAAATCAGGTTTTTTCTTCTCAGCCACTTGGTCTGGCTCATCGTACTTGTCGGAAAACTTAACCCAAACTTGTTTCTCTTCCCAATACTTTTCTGGCTCATTCTCCTTCAACTTTACACCCAATTTCTCAAAAGGACTGATATTTTTTTCTTTTCGTTCAACCTCAGTTTGAAGCACAGGGTCTTCGTGCAATGGATGCTTGGCGTCTGGGGTTGAAGGAACTTCAGCAGGAACTTCAGATGGAACCTCATCTGGCTCCTCAGCAGTCGGCTTGGAAGGAGACTTCTTCTTAGGTGGCATGGTTCCTGCCCCACACCAAAAAGCACAAAAAAACATGTGTGGGCAGTGCCTTGAAGCCGTTGTTTTTTGATAATTTTGTAAAAATAAAATAATTCTTTTAAAATTCTTTTTGAAAAAATAGTCAAATAACAAGTGTGCTTTTATGTTGTTGTGAAATGTGTGTCATGTTCATTGATGAGAAGTGAGCAGGTAGGCAGACAGCACAAATCACACAACTCTACCTTACTCCTTCAATATACAATTTATACTTAACCATAACTTCCTCAAATTTTTTTCCGCCATCAATCAAATTTCTTGCGTAAATTTCCTCTTGACGAGACATTGGAAATTTATTTTTTTCTAACCATCTTTCAAAAAATGCTATTTCTTTTTTGGTCTATTTTTCCTTTCTAATTCTCTGCCTTTTAAATTTCCTTGCATTTTCTAATTGCTTTTTACACTCTTTTATTTCATTGTCTCTCTGTTCAAGAGCATCAAGTCTTTGTACCACCTCGTCAAGTTCTTGTTTCATTTGTCTTATTTTTTTTGACAAGTTTTTTTTCTTCGTTTCCAAAAATATTTTGTCAGAAATAAGTTTTTTGCTTGTCTTGTCAGAATAATATTCAATCCAATTATTATCTTCTCTTTCAACATCATCATCGCTTGAAATTTCATTTTGATAGTCCTCTTTAGCCTCGTCATCAACTAAATCACTCATCTCGTCAAGGCGAACTGCTATAAAGTAGGCCAAAACTGCGAAAACGTAGAAATGTTTTTGTGTTTTCGCATTCTCTGATAAAAAACATGTGATAACATTGCGCTTTGACTGAGGAGAAAAACCGAAACCAAAGCAAGCACCGACACAAAAAAAGTGTTTTTTATGCTCCTTCTCGTTGTATGGTGATGGGTGGTGTAATTAGTATGTTGGTGGTGTTGTCCGTCGTTGTCGTCGGTTCAACTCCCACTGCTTACTCTTAACAAACCACTCTTTACCAGATGCATTTTTTTTCTTTTTTTCTCTTTTTGTAAATTCCTTTTTTCTGATATTTTGTTCTGGCGTTGCCATCACAAAACATCGTTTTTTTTTTGCTTTAATGGTTTCCGATGTTTTATGAAGGCCCAAAGGGCATGAATAAAATATCATTAGTATCCGTATGGTAATGTCGTGATCTGGTTTTCTTTTAGAGGTTGAATTACTCTTTTAGTGTAAGTAAATGAAAATATCTTTTGTAAATGCTCTGACGTAATTGTTTTTGTCTTTTTGTTTCTTGTTATTTTGCTGTTGGTGTGTATGATTACATTTCCAGCCTCTGCTACATTCTTTGCTATACACTTTTCTCCTTTTGTTTCTAGTAGGTCTTCTAATTCTTCATATGCCTTTTTAGATAGTTCAGTGTCTTGTACTTTCAATCCATTGCTTATGATACTAAACATATTAACCAAGTTCAATTTTTTACAAGTCTCGTAATTCATTGAAAATCCTTTTACTTTCATTTTGGTTGTTCCATCATTTAGTATGTAGCCGTATGATTTAGGTCCTGCTCCAATAAATGTGGTTATCTTTCTGCTTACCTTCGTCTTTTTGTCTATCAATTCGTCTGTCCATTGTCCCAATAAATCACCAGTCGGTATTGTTGTCTGTCCTTCTTTCTCATCTACGGAATAAATTACGCTGTCTGTGTCGTGATATAACACTCTATTACCTAATCTGTCCATCATATCATACAATCTCATTTGCGCATGTGCTGTTGTAAATAGTGCTACACAGATATTTGTATTGTAGGGGTCAGATACTTTTTCAGGGTGTAGGTTGTAAGATAGTTCTAGGCATTCTTTGTTTATCATATTGATAGATACTTCATTTATCTTCTTGTCATTTAGTATTTTGAATAGTTCGGCTTCACTCCTTATGATTTTTGTTTGTGTCTTGTTGTTTTGTTGTCCAAATTTTCCCCATAGTGAGTTAAGACATAGTTTCGCTACAGCCCTTCTTCCTTCATTCTTTTCAATCTTGCTTTTGTCCAATATGATTTTCATTTTTTCTTCATAGTCCTTAATGTAATTGTCTTTGTCTTCTTCTGTAATGACATTTGATGGATAGCCACTTGATTCCTGTTTCACTCTTAGAAAGGTCTTAATGTATTCTTTGAATAGTTCTGTTGTCTGTTCATTCCAATGCCATAATTCATAAGTTTTAATCAGTCTGTAGCCTTTTTGGATGGCTTTGTAAATAAGTGGTGTCGCCCATGTGCCTGTAAGTGTTCTCTCTTCGTCTGTGTGTTGGCATTTGTCTTGTAATCCTTCCTTGCCACATTTATTACATAGATAATACATCATCTTTCCTCTATCTTGACATGGTAGAACAGGATGAATTAGTCCTCTAGGCGGAAGTATTTTTATTTTTGCTACACCAAATGCTGTTTTATTATTCAACATATCATGTGCCTCTTTTCCTCTTATTGTTTGGTGATGTTTCACAGGATAGGGGTCATAGTACATGACAGTCGGATAGAGAGAGCACACATCTATATACTTTGCATACTGATATTCACTCATAGATTTCCAGTATAGAGATAGAGCATTCGTCCTTCCACCAAACATTGCATGTCGTGGATTGATTGCTTCTTGCTCAATTAATGTCTCTTCTATTTCTCCTTTGAATTCTTCCTTTGTTCGTATCCTGTTCCATTGACACCCCCATATTGTTATTAATTGACTAACTTCCGGATGTTGCTTGATTAAAGTTTCGCGTAGTTTAGTTTCTTTGTATAGTTGTCCAAATGTTTTATTCACAGACCTTTCTCTGTTTAGTTCATTTCCATTGAAACACTCAGGACACCCATGCCAATAACAACCATGGAACTCATATGCCGTTTTTGTCTTTTCGTCATATCCGTCTAAGTAGGCTTTCACGCCTTTGGGTAAGTTTAGTATTTTTTCTTTACCATTTAGACCATGTTGAACTTTGGCATTGTCCTTTTTTTCTCTGTATGCTAACCACTCAACACACATACGACTTGTTTTTGCTTTGTCTGTTCTGTTTGTCGGTATAACTGCTATGCTGTCCTCAGGCATGTAGTTTGCTTTGAATAGTGCCATACATGTAGAGGCAATAGTTGTGTATTGAAATGGATCAATTCCGAACTCCATAAATTGCTTCCTAAACTCAATACACCCCCTCCTTAGTATATCTACATCACTATGACAATATTCAATCATTTCTTTATTGAAATCAAAAACTTTGTCTTTTTGCTCCTCATACCATTTCAGGAAATCATCTCTTTTATTCTTTGAGAATGAGTTATATCCGTAATCGTCCATGTCTGGTATTTTGCCTATGTATGTTTGATTGTCTGTTTTATTAAAGAAGTGAGGAAAGTATCCTTTTTTCAATTCAGTGAGTCCAAATGTGTCAGGAAAGTCAGATAGAGGCATAGTTAGAAATGATAAACTATCTATAAATCTAATCTGTTCTTTCCCATTACCAATAGACATCATCATTATTTTACCACCTTCATATATCACAAATGGAGTTATTCCTTTTTCAATCAACCATTTCAATACAAATTGACAATCATATCCCCGTGCATTATGTGCTATGAATGTATAACCCTTATGTTTTACACCCAATGACCACTCACAGAATTGTTCAATGTTTTTATGTATGATTGGTGTGCTGTCGTCGAAATATTGACTTTCAGAATGATTGATAATATGTGTTCCTGTCTCTTGATTTGCTTCAAAATCAAAGAATACATATTTGGTTGATGGTTCATGTATCACTTTTTTCTTTAACTCACATTGGTGTGATAGAGGTTGTAGTTCTTTGCAGTTCCTACATTTTTCATATCCACATTTGTGTTCTCCTTTGTAAGTCTTAGCACAAGTGATACATTTTTTCTTTGTGTCGCATAACTTATTTTGTTTATGATTATTGAAACATTCATCATTCGGAAACTTTCTATTACACTCATTGCACATTTTCCATTTTGAAATATTGTCATATCCTTTACATCCTTCAGTTTGACATATATTACATTTGAATTCACATGCGTGATTATGTTCGTACCCCCCTCATACATTTCTCGCAAAAGTTTCGTTTTGATAAGAATGCTTTCATGCTTGTTATGGTGTCGTAATGGTTCATTGTTTTTAGTATGTATATGTTCCTTTTGTCCTTCATCTCAGTCTTATAAACTATTTTGTCTGGATATTCAACAATAACAATGTTGTAGTCAATGTGCTTAGCAAACTCACTAATTTCAGAAAGCCCACATAAATCTTTCATGACACCAGCCTCCTCGTGCAGTTTGTTTGCCAGTTCGTCTTGGATTCTGCGTCCGTCCTTGATTTGTGAATACTTTGGATGCTTTTCTATCTTTGCTTTCGCTACAACTATTGCCCTTGCCAAACATATGTTGTCGTCATTGTTTATTCGTATTACACCTTTCTTTTTATACATGTCTGTTTCAGTTATTGCTTTCAATCTTGCTCCTCCTTCTGGCATCCTTACACCCACAAAATTGAAATCAATAAGTTCCATAGTTGCTCCTTCTTCGTCCATATAGTTTTGTCGTTTGATTGCAGTATAGATTCTAATCTAGTCAGTATATCTTCTAAATTGAAATCTTTTACTTTTATTAATTTTTGGTTTTGTACATTCCAAGTTGAAGGAATAGCACTAATACGTATGTGTATTAAGTCATTGTCTTTGTAAAGTGTTTTAAAGTCTTCAATTATGGATCCTATCATACCAATAATACCCTCTAATGGAAACTTTTTCACTTTTTTAGACATTGATTTACTTAATTTAATAGTATATACCGATTGCCCCACAGGTAGTTTGTGTTCAGTGTCAATCCTTATTAGTTTATAACCATTGAACTCAATTACTTGTGGTTCAACATATTTTCTTTCCCTTTGTTTTCGCTCAGGTTCAGAATAAAACCTTTCAGGGTCAGATAGTGCTCCCCTTGTCGTTGTTATGTCATAAAACCTTGTTCCGTTCGGCTTTTTAACATATAACTTGTTTTGCCTTATCTGATATGTTAATTTTGCTTCCGCCAACTTGTACAAGTTCCATGTGTGCCCGCCATAGTCGATGGTGTTCGCCATATATTTATTGGAATATATTTTTTCCAAAAAATATTTTTATTTTATATATTAAAAAAATATATATATATTTATAAAATATTATCTTATCTTTAATATGAAATTCAATTTTTTTTTCAGGTCTCAATTTTCACCGACAATATTCTGGAGTCTAATAAGGTCAGCCTTGGTTTTTTCTCTTTTCTCTTTTGATTTTCTCAGTATGTCTGCCTTGTTTTTTTGATAATACTCTTTTGCTCTCATAAGTGCTTTCTCCTTATTTCTTCTTTGATACTCTCTCATACGTTCAGCGTGTTTTGCCCTTGCCTCCTCCGCAGTATATGTTGGATGTCTACCCATTTATATTATATATAATATATTTTTTATTATATTTAAATGGAAATTAATCAAACTCGCAACAGATGACTTTCATTTTTTCAAAAAAAGATAACTAAGTCTAGCACAGCAGTAAAAACTAAGAGACGGGTTTTGATGTCTCTTCGTGTTGATTTGGCAAAAGATAGATGAGTTATCTTTTTTTTAGAGTTTGAGAGAAATTCATATATGGACTATTTATTGATTAAGAATGCTTGTATTGAATTTGGATGAAATTATGTATATTTTTATTGAAATTAATAGTAAGATGAATTTATATGAAAATAGCCTTATTTTATATAAAAAGATAAGTGTGCTATAGTGGTACCTATAGTAGTGGCATGAGTGGTGTATGATAAGTTATTCCCCACAGAGTGTTTTAGATATTATGCTCGCTCTTGTTTGCTCTTTGTTTGGATGGAAGGGGCTCTAAGGCACCCGACGGCCCTACGTATACACATAAGCAATAAGTTCACCTAAATATCAGTGCTCTTCGACCGTTCATTCTCTCTTCTTTGTTTAATATTGTCTTCAGAACTATGGCACGGACGAAACAAACGGCCCGTAAATCGACAGGAGGAAAAGCACCTCGAAAGCAGCTGGCTACAAAGT
>WBZZ01006854.1:0-15000 GCA_019918135.1 Paulinella micropora | reverse complement strand
TTGTGTGAGAGATGCCAGTGTAATCTCCTCTGGTTTCTGCAGAGAAAATGCAAGGAAAACGGTTCAGAACAGAGAGTGGGAGTGCTTTGCTCGTTTTCCCTCTGTCTGTGTGTTTGTCTGATGTTTGTTTCGCACTTGTCCTACTTGGCTTTATGCAAGCAGCAAGAGGGAGTGGAGTAGGTGTGGTCTGGTGTCTTGTAGAAGAGCACACAGAAGCCAAATGTGCACAAGGGCTAAAGGTTATGCCAGCTTGTGACAAATTGATCGCTTGTTTGTAAGTGATTTTGTTTGAGGATGAGTAGGAGTGTTTGTTTTCGTCTGATGTCTGTGCGACAGATCAGCGAAAAATAAATTTGTGCTTATCTGATGTCTGTACGACAGATCAGAAAAGAAATCAGCCTTTAGCTATGGACTCCAAATGTACTATCCCCAACGATAGCTCAATGGAAGAGTAAGTCGGTAATATAACCAAACACAGTCCTCAAAAAAGAGAATGATGTCTCGTTATATTAGCTCAGTGACGCAAAGACAAAAAGCCGCCAAAAGACCAGGATCAAATTGGCATTTCAGACGTGTCCGGCCAGACGAAATCTATAAATGAGTTTTTTACCGGATAGTTCGGGGGGTGATGTCCACACCTATGACTAAGACTATCCAAATTACCGGTAAATTGACTAGTGGAGTAACGGTTATTAGTAGTACATTACAACGCTCCAACCCCCCTTAGTCGCAAGTCATAGGCTATGTATAAATGGAAAAATAGTGGTGAGGATCAGTTATGGGTAACCCGAAGGTCATCAACTCCCAATTACATCACATCCTCTATGTATGTATATATATGTAGTCATGCAGTAACATGTATGTCGGAAGTATGTATGTGTTCAAAAATTTGCAAGCGCTTCCCGTAGAGGGTAACAAAATCGAAAAATTTAGATTCCCTATTCTAGGACAGAAAGCCTTGAAGGGTAGAAAGAATTTGAGTCACTAAGTTGGGGCATGAAAGCCTCGCCGCCTGCCTCGCGCGGCAGTCTGCTATTCATCCTCGGCTCGACCGCTCTCAGTCACACCGACCCCCGCGCAAAACAAAGCTGCTGCAACAAGCAACAAACTGCACAAAACACTCAAAGCAAACATAAGTGAGTGGACATGCAAATCCCGAAATTAATCGATCTTTACCGTAAATTTGTTAAGGAAATACTCGAATTGTTCTTTCGGTAAATATTTTGTCATTACATCACCTGTCTGCTTCTTCGTACCTACTTTTACAAACTTAATCTCACCGTCTCTCTGTAGGTGGTGTATAAAGTGTAATTCTAAAGGTAAGTGTTTAGTTCTATTGCCTGACATACCCCTCTCTGCCGCTAAGATTGTTTGAGAGTTATCCTCAAATATTCTATCGGGCTCTTTTGGGCTATGTTTAGTTCTTGTATGATGTGTTTCAGTGCAAGTCCCTCTCTAATGCACTCAGTTGCTGCAAATATTTCAGCGTCATTGGAACTCAGGGCGATGCGACTCTGTCGTTTTGATAACCATGCAACTGGATCGCTGCCCCATAGGATCACGAATCCAGTGCGGGACCCCTGTTTTCTTACAAACTTTGTGAGCCGCGTCGGGCCACATGGAAAGTTTTGGATAGGTTTGCCCTTCCTGCTCTATCTAAGGCTCATGGTAAGCTAAATCTCGATACGAGTTAAGTAAATAACGAAAAATTCTGCCTAACATCGCATAAGTTATTCCCTTATCGATAGTTTGCATGACACTGGCCGAATTTAGTGCTTGTTCTATATCGGGTCTTGTCATCTTCGCGAGAAATAGCAAACGACCAACTAAACTAGGAATTGAAAATTTTCGCAAGCTGGCTGATTCTGACAGTTCCGTGAAATGTTCTTGCTCTGGAGTACTGACGGGTTTAGCAGAATCGTAACCTACTTCTTTTACTGCTGCTGATATTTTCGCTGATGCAAAATTATTTTCCCGTTCGATTGCTCTATCTCTATTCCTTTGAATTCACGGGCTATACCGAGTCTCTTGAGCGGGAAATGTTTTTCTAATGCGGACGCAAAACGCTCATATGCTTGTTTGTTTGGTGCTGTGAACAACAAGTCATCTATATGAAATATCCCTACTATCGCTTCTCTTAAAGCTTTATCATTTTCTACAAACATACATAAATTAGAATCTAGCAGTCTAAAACCTAGCTCCTCTAACTTGGGTGCTAATATCTCATACCATCTTCTTCCTGCCTGAGGTGCGCCATATAGGGCAGCATCTATACGCCATATCATCCCCTCATGCCCTTCTCTGTCTACACTCTCTGGCGCATATGCATAAACAGGGTCATTCATACGAGCATTCAGGTATGCATTTTTAAAATCTATGCCGTATAGTTTTTGTTTGTGCCAGGCAGATAGTTTGGCGAGAAATAAAAGTGAATGTTGCTCGGCGCAAGGAACAAAGAGCTGATCTGGGCTATAGCTAACACCGGGTTCTAACATATCTCCCCGTAAAGCTAAACGAGACTTTATGAACTTTTTCCCGTTCTCATCTAACTTTACTTTGTGAACCCATGTCAATCTAACTACCTTACTAACTCCTGCCTTGCTTGCCTCCTTGGGGTACCCATGTGTATGTGTTAAAGGATTGAAGAGCTTTTAGCTCTGCTTTCATACCCTCTAGAACATCTTTATCTTTCAAACCTGCCTCTATGACATCTTTGGGTACTCTGACGTCTACATACAAATAAAAATCACGAATCTCATCTGCCACCATACGGTCATCGCATAAGAACATATTAGCGGGACTTTGCAACGGGTATTCGGGATCTTTCACGGAGTATTTGAGGATTTCCGAATTCAGCATCTGTTCTTCTTCGTCTTCAAACTTAACTATGTGGGTGGGCTGAGGTCTGTCTCTTACTACGAGTCTATCTCTGGGGTCACACACTCTGCTGACTACCCCTACCCGTACTATGCTCTCCCATCCCACACCGTACTTTTTCTTCGCCCATCCATCTCCCCATGCACGCGCTGGCACTCTTACTACCTTACCTATCAGCTCTTGAGCCTCTCTTTTCTCTCTTGGGCTCATTGCTAGGGGCATATCTCTCTACTGCCTTGCGCTGCCTTTTACCGGGGATTATGTTACTCTCCGTTACTCTCTGACTCTGCTCCCACGTTAATCCCTTAGATAGTGGTGATTTTTCTTCGTATGCTCTTCTTTCATGTATTTTTAGTGGATCTGTTGGATCTTGTTCATTTTCATGCTCTTGTGGTTTGATCTTGTGCTCTGTGGGTGATTGTTGTGGATAAGGTGGCTCTGGACTTGTGTATAGGCGTGTATGTTTGTGATCCAGTGTATTCTTCTCCACATGCTCGCGTGCTCATTCTCATTCACATCGACATCAACATTTTCTATCTCCCCCTCAGCTTCATCAAACTGTGTTGTTGGATGGTCGTTGTTGACGTTGTGCGGTGACTTAGGTGATTGAGGTGGTGACTGGGGTGGTGATGCTTGTGGAGATGTGTGTGGTTGCTCGCTCTCATTCTCATTATTGTGCGGTGACTTAGGTGATTGAGGTGGTGACTGGGGTGGTGATGCTTGTGGAGATGTGTGTGGTTGCTCGCTCTCATTCTCATTCTCCCCCTCAGAGTCATCATTATCCCACGACACCAGTTTAGGAGGGTGAGCTTGTTTGCCGATTTTGTGAATATTAAATCTCACATCTCTCAGTAAGCAATAATATATACTAAATATATTGTTACCTTTTATGGTCAATTTCACGACATAACATTTATATTTGACCGGATCATATTCATTACCATTTTCATATTTCGTATCATAATTATTATTTGTTACGTTGATATTACCGTTATTCACAATTAGTTGCCAGTTAGTATAGGTTGGCCCATACTGAATCATCACTTGAATTTCTGACCACAAGATCAGTATATAAATTTATGGTATTTATTTCACTATAAATTTATGGTAAATTAGATTGAGTTTCAGTCATTGGTTTCTAACCATTGATTAAATTCATTATTGTTCCTTCAACCTTTGCTGCCTCAGCGCAAACGATTATTCAAGTATCCGGAGACTAATGTCTACTAGTGTACTTACTGGTTATGGAGCCTTGGATGCGCCCCGTTACCAACTCAAGCTACCGAAATTCCCGAAAAGACCCGTCGATGAATTTGACCTTTGGAAATTCCAATTTTTCGCTTTTTTATAGGGCGTGGACGCACGCTACATACTACTTCTGGAAGACCAAGAATCGCCCTACTCGGTACAAGAGATTGCTACAATCTACGCAAGTACCAGAACTACTGGACTAAGACCCACCCACCCCGCCCCTAACAACATTACTGGATCTGGACTGTCAGCACGACAGCAAGACACCTCGACAGCAAGACAGTCGAGAAGGAGGAGCGATGACGACGAAGACGATGAAGCATACGGATCGAGACGTGGCGACTCATCATCGAGCAGCTCGTCATCACTGACCAGCTCGTCCTCAAGCAGCCCATCCTCGACCAACCCGTCCTCAGGTAGCCAAGCACCCGCCCTCTTGCCTACTATCAACGTACCAACTGACCTGGATACACTTTTCAGCCAAGCAGACTACATCAAAGCACAGATCCATGTCCGCTGCTTCCTTGTGGAAGCATGCCAAGAGTCGACAGCTCTACTGACCGTCCAACGAGCAGGAACCAACCCAGCGGTGATCTGGACAGCGATCTGCGAGCGATTCGGCAGCAAAGGATCGGTTTCCATCGCTCGCCTACTAATGCAGCTGTTCGAGACAAAGCTGAAGTCAAGCAATGGCCTACCAACATGGATGGAGCTCTTGACCCAACGCTTCGAGCGCCTACAGTCAAGAGGAGTGCCTCTACCTGATGAATTCAGAGTCGTATTCTTGCTCTTTAAACTTAAGGAATGCGCCTCTCTATCTATGGGGGATGTAGGGGGAACTATGTATTGGTCTCGTGCTGATGCTGACAAACCACGTTATAATGAGATATGTTCACTCATCTTACAAGCATACCATGCTAACCAACTCTCTGCTGCCTCATCTAGGTCCTCGACAGCCCTGTTCACTTCGGCCACACCCGTTGCTATCAACAAAGACATCCGATGTCTCAACTGCAACCGACGAGGACACATTGCGGCCCAGTGTCGATCCACCTGCATGAAACGAGTCTGCGAGGGCCGACCGAAACACTCTGGGGCTGAATGCCCAGTCCGCAGACGACCCACGCAGCCAAACTCGAACACACGTCGCGGTGGTCGAGGGGGAGGACCGAATCAACGAGGACGTGGAGGCCAACCTAGACAGACCAACACAAGACGGATTCAACGATCGAGCGGACAAGCCAACGCGACAACCGAAGTGGAAGCCACGGACGACGTCGATGATCCAACAGGCGACCCACCCGAGACATGGCTGATGCATTCCGCCGACTCCGACGACGAACGACCCGGACCAGAGGAGGACGAACCATCGCAAGAAGAAGTAGCCTACGTAAAAAGGGGAAGTAGGTACAGAAATAGAGCAGGACCTATCCAACTGTCTCCTCTAACACCCACTTCTGATACCTATGACCCTCCCACCCCCACTGAAGCATCGCCCGCACCGCACCCTCATTACGTGGAAGACCCGACGAGACGCCCAGACATCCCATGGAGCTCGCTGACAATCACACAACGCATGGACGAGAACGACTACAGACGTGCCTACGTTCAATGGACGCGCATGCGGGACGCATTTCGAGCGATCCCACAAGGATTCCCTGTCCCACCTGCCCATTGGCCGCGACCTTGGTGCCCCCTTGGAACACCCCTCAACTATTTCCTTCCAAGAACGGATCCGTGGATGTTACCATCGCTGCTAGTTCAAGACGCGCCCGGCTCAACAGGTATTGAGCACATCGTACTGCGGACAAGATGCCCGAGACGAGCACGACGTGAACCAGGTAGTTCACCGCAACAACCGCCGGAAACAACTACACAATCCCCGCGCGTGCCAACACAGAGCTTTATGAGCTCACCTGCACCGGAAGACAGGACGACATCAGAGCAAGACCGTCAAGAAGAGCAACCTACCTCAACGCCCATCGGAGAACATCGACAGCGACAGTTGAGTTCAACCAGCGCAGAGGACACCTCGATGAGCGAAACACCGCCTACCCCGTCAATGGCAATACAATGAGGAATCGCCCATTTCAAGTTTCACGGTACCTATCCCACCGAACCTGCAGACCGAGTGCTTTACCCCGTTGGCCCCGACGACGACTTCAGCGAATGCATCTACGGACAACAAGGACGCAATAAGACGCATACAAGCCATCGAAGCATTACCCTACGGCCAACCAGTGCAATACAGACGTGTACCTGGAGTTTCACAGCCAACAGAACGACGATACAGCTTCGCTTGGACAGATGCACATCATTGCTTTCGTCACCCTACCACCGATGAGCTGGCCTACTGGAGCATCGTGAAGGACTTCCGACTACTCTCGGAGAACTGGGCACTAACCAAACCAGACTGCGTCGACTGCAAGACTATACGCGAAACCAGACGCGGCAGCATTAGATGGGATTGCACCTACTGCGGCAACCAAGAAGGGAAACTGAAGCGTTGCAGCGGATGTCAACTCGTCTATTACTGCAACACCGATCATCAGAGGACCGATTGGCCGGCACACAAAGAGTTCTGCAACATGGCCAAGCGGCATCCACTCATCAACCGACTTCGAGAAAGGGGAACGAGATACGATCTACTCGGCATACCAACGGACCAGCCCGAGCTAGGCGACCTCGCATTTCAACATCTGTTACGTTACCGTGAAGGTGGACCACACGCACCACTGTTCATAGACTCACCCACAATGGTAGATATGGCGATGAGCCTAGATGAATTTACGACGAGGGGGAGATGTGTGGACCCCAGGACGGCCACAATGGCACAATCACACGCCCGGCTTAACTTCACGGAAAACGAAGAAGACTACGAGGTGACCTCTTCGACACCGAATGCGAACTTAGCTGCGCTCGCCGCTACCACGCCGGACATACCCAACTTCGACGAAGCGTATACAATCAACGAGACGGACCCAACATGGACTATGCTCCCACCACCTCCAAGTGGAACAGATGAGACCGGACAAGAACAGCACGAACCCTACGGTGTAGGTGCAGCAGGCGAAAGATGGCGAGAACAACTAGAGAAGCATACTCAACATACCCGACGCGCCGTCCGATGTGAAGCGTTCACCGCCTCCAGCACCATACACACCTGAAATAGAACCACTGTTCAACGACAACGTGAGACCACCGCTCAACTATTACCCACCTGCCGGACGTGTGGAAGCTGAAGAACTACGCGAACGCCTACGACGTCATGGCTACTCACACACATTCGAATTCGTGTTAATGGCAGACGTATTTGACGAATTAGAAGCAATAAGGGACCCGAAAGAAGATACCACAGACGTTGCAACCATCCCTGACGAAGATGCAACTGACGACATCGACGACCCGGAGCTCGACGACCCTGAACATGAGAACTATCTCTACCCACCCGCCCTGGACTTCGCCAACGTACGCGAGTGGCAATACTACGTCAACAGGCATCCAGAGCTGGAATATTGGAGTTCAAGAACATGGACGAATACAACAGATGGATGCAGGAGACAATGGA
This sequence comes from Paulinella micropora, assembly GCA_019918135.1. Lineage (NCBI taxonomy): Eukaryota > Cercozoa > Imbricatea > Euglyphida > Paulinellidae > Paulinella > Paulinella micropora. The sequence continues at coordinate 7,304 of WBZZ01006854.1, read as the reverse complement.
CTTAGAACGGGCAGAGCTCAAGCGCCCTATGGTCAACTATGTGCTAATGGCCGACGGCAATCCCCCTGACGTGGTCGACAGCGCATGCAACCGATGGCTATTCCATGAGAAGGCGCCTATCGACCCCAAGTCTATCCGCGAAGAGAAACCGGCTTTCCTCAATAACATATCTGGTAAGCCGCTTCCGGTGAGGACGCGTGCTACTGCCACTCCGACGTGGCTCAATGGTTATGGTCAATCGGTTAAACAGTCATTTCCCAACTCACTCATATCACTGTCACTACCATTCAACCTTGTTCCCACCCCACGCCTTGACCATGACATGCACAAAACAATCATCCATCAAAATGATCAAGTATTCATCTATGACAAGCCCATAACACTTGACAAGAAGAACATACTAGCAAGGGGGAGGCTCAATTCATACGAGTTAGATAAGCCAGGAATGACACCACTTGACCCTCATCAAAGATATATACCATACAGGCACAAGCAGAGAGAACAACTGTCACTGGCTGCAACCATCGACAACCTACCAGACCTTGCATTATGGTCAGTCAATCCTCTCCCATCACATGCACCGTACGATCCAATGATCCTACACAGAGCTCTGATGCATGCAAACCCACTCATAATGAACGAGTTTGCAAAGAGCGTAGGCAGACGCATCGCTGGCAAAGATTGGATGCGTCTGGTACGTGCATGTCATGGATGCAATAGGGGCAAACCTAACAAACCCCCTATGTACAGAGGTAACTATCTAGACCTAGAATATAAGCAAGGTGAAGCACTCAACATAGATTTCAGCGGCCCATTCCCCGTAATGTCAAGATACGGTAACTACTACAGAGGGGGAGTGACATGTTCTCGCTCTAAGTTTGCTTGTGACCTCTACACACCTACCCGCGAAGCTAAGCTTTACATGCCACATTTAACACGCATATTTGCTTTCTTTGAACGACAGTCAGGCAACAAACTAAAGCAGATAAGAGCAGATGGCGAGTTTGTCTCTAAAGTACTAAAAGACTATACAGACAAACACGGCATCATCCTCAAAACCACCACACGTAACGAGCCTAACATGAACCCCTTTGCTGAAAGAATGAACAGGACAGACGACACACGCGCACTAGCAGCACAGTTAGATGCAGGCCTGCCCAACACATTTTGGGAGGACACGCATAAAGCGACACTAGCCATACGAATGGTCACGCCCCTTTGCAGAGGTAAGGACAAAGGCAAATCCCCTTGGGAGTTGCTTATGGGCCGAAAACCTGTGCAATCGTTCGTGCAACCTTTCGGATGCCTCGCCTGGGTGAAAATGGAAACGACGAAAGCACAGCCTGTCGCCGTGCCAGGTACTCTCATTGGCTACAACATATTTCGTCGAGTCTATAAAATCCTCATTCACGACACCAAACAGACAGCCACAGTAGAAAAACGTAATGTTCGTTTCGATACAATGACTCGTGGCTACACATGCAAAATACCTGCACGACCTTGGCAACCACTACTTGTGTCGCACAACATAACATCCTCCACCTCGCCTCCTACCACTAGCATACCATCTACCCAGTCAGTCCAGTGGAAAAACGAGGACCAACTGCCACAATTTCAGGACTCCAACACACCCAGTGGCTGGTGGCCAACAAACCAACTGCCACATTCCTCACAAAACACACTCGACACACTGGACGATGACACGACAACCCCACACACCACCAAGGCCACTTCAAGTCTTTACGTGCAACCAAGCCCATATTTTGGCTCACTCCATCCCCCACCAAATGCATTTGCTCCCACTCCAGCAACAACGGTTGCACAAGAGAAAAAGACGAACACAGCACCTCGGCAAACGACACAACACAACAGAGCAACATCAAACCCAGCCCAACACTCCTCATCTGCACCACAATTCCCTCTACCAGATAGATGGAGTAGTAACAAGGGCATACCACAAACATGGGATGGTGCTGCAATAACTTCAACAAACATAGTTGCTGGGCCCAGGCTTAGGAAACAAACACCAGCAAACCACCCCACTCATACCGCACACATTATTGTTGCTCATGAGTTTGAGGAGGAGGAAGAGGAGGCCTTAGGACAGGACAGCTATTGTTTGTTCACAAGAGTGTTACATATCCCACAGAAAACCATAAAGTCACACCCTCAGGTACATGCTGCTCAACTAGCCGAGTTACAAGGTTTGTTCGAATGCAAAGCACTGCAATGGGTACCTCGAGCCGCAGCAATAACAGCGAATGTACCTCCTGTCCATACAACATTTGTTGATGCCATAAAGACAGATGAGTCTACAGGTCAGGAGAAATACAAATCGCGACTAGTAGCTTTAGGAAATAGGATGAAAGAATACATTCATTACAATCCATATGAATGCTCTTCCCCCACCGCCCAACCAATGTTTCTTTTGCTACTAGTATCTTATGCTGCATTCAATGACCTCATGATCTCTCACCTCGACTTTTCACAAGCCTATTCCCATGCAGATATGAAGGACATTGCCTTCGCCTTTCCGCCTAAGGGGTACGAAAACAAAAGCGACCCTTCAATGATTCTATTGTTGAAGAAAGCACTGTACGGAACCCCCCAGGCAGGGCGAAGGTGGTTTGACCATATGTCTACTAATGTGAGAAGTATAGGATATAAGCAGTCAACATTAGACCCATGCATTTTCTTCCTACCTTCAGTCACAGGCAGACAGAAACTACCCCCATATCTACTCCTTTGCACTGATGACTTGCTCGTGTTTCATAATACCAAAGACGAGCACAATGCCCTGTTCACCAAACTGAAACATTCATTTAGAGTGAAGGACCTAGGACAAGTCAAAACATTTTGTGGCTTGCAGTTTGTTAGGACTTCAGAGGGCATAGTCATACATCAGCATGAATACATTAAGGGCATGCTTAGGGATTTCAACTTCCAAGAAGCCAAGCCAGTCGCTACCCCTACAGCGACGACTGACCCTCCCCCAGCCAGCAAAGAAGCTATGCTTCGGCGTTTCTCGCTCCCTCGCTTGCTTGGCGCCCTTCTCTGGCCTGCGACTCAGACTCAACCGGCCATCACCTACGCGGTCAACCACGCGGCGGTACTCGCATCAAAGAAGCCTGACGTGGCGTACTCAGCAATAGCTCGCATCCTCAGATTTCTGCGAACACCTAGAGGGATTTTCTTCCCATTTCGGACCCGCAGCTTCGAGCTTATATCGTATTCCGATGCCAACTTGGGCGTATGTGAGTACACGCGACGATCAAGAACCGGCCAACTGCACATAACGACTGGGCCCATCGCATGGAGTTCGAAGCGCCAACCCACAGTCGCACTATCGACTCAGGATGCTGAAACGATCGCCAACTCAACGACATGCCGAACAGCAATCGCGATATTGCATATGTGCAAGGACGTTGGAATTCCGTTGCCGACGCCATCAACTATCAATAACGACAACCGGGGGGCGGTCCTGAACGCAACGAACGGCATGGCCACTGATCGCACACGCCACTTAGCACTCAAACACCATTACGTGTTAGAACGAGTACGGGCTGGCGAAGTGATCGTACTACGACACGTTTCGACGAAGGACAATCTGGCGGACATGCTGACGAAGTCAATACCGACGCCACGTTTCTTGGAACTAGTCGCACAGTTTACGGTGTTGCTCAAGGACGCTTTACCGCAGTTTGAGGTTTAATGCCTCTAGCTTTTACAGACACTTACGATGAATTTATTCAACAGACTTGCTACACCGCTGCAAGGACCTGCATCCTTTGATGCTTACGAATTATTTTTTTCATTTTTAGTGTTAATGCAACATTAACATGTATCATACTTCATCATCATGAATCGCTAGTTTACATATAGTTTCATATGGCCAATCATGTTAGTAACTTAAAGATAATATACATATACATATATGTTATGCCGAGGGGGAGAGTAAGCAATAATATTTACTAAATATATTGTTACCTTTTATGGTCAATTTCGACATAACATTTATATTTGACCGGATCATATTCATTACCATTTTCATATTTCGTATCATAATTATTATTCGTTACGTTGATATTACCGTTATTCACAATTAGTTGCCAGTTAGCATAGATTGGCCCATACTGAATCATCACTTGAATTTCTGACCACAAGATCAGTATATAAATTTGTGGTATTTATTTCACTATAAATTTATGGTAAATTAGATTGAGTTTCAGTCATTGGTTTCTAACCATTGATTAAATTCATTATTGTTCCTTCAACCTTTGATCAAAGTGCCTCAGCGCAAACGATTATTCAAGTATCCGGAGACTAATGTCTACTAGTGTACTTACTCAGACTTCCCAGACATGACCTAAAGATGATGGATGCACAGCTCATGCTGGGACAAGACATAATCAAGTACGGTCGTGGACGCCAGGAGTCTGAATTTCCGATCCTTAACCCGGAAATGGACCTCCCACGAAAGCACTTCTATGGCGGAAGGGCGCAGGTTACCCTGATACCACCAGCCCCTCCTCTGCCTTATGATGGTCACCTCACGGAGCAAGCTCGCCCAACCCCAAAGGGCACGGCCTGGGTATACACCAATGTATACATCCTAGAGTCGGAGAACAAGCCGCCCGACCCATGGGAGGACTTTGAGAAGCTCGCGACCAAGAGGGACGAACAGATCCTGCTCCTTAAGCGTCAGGAAGACTCATGGCATGGCTTTGACCAGCCGGGTCAACTGAAGAAGGGGGTACACCAATTTGTACGGGTCAAGACAAGCCTTGTCTTTCATGCTTCCAAACGGCTTACGGAGGACGACGAGGTCTTTCTAAAGCTGAAGCAATGGTACAAAGGCGCCGACCCGATACAGCCGACAGCTTAACGGCGGTACCCAAAATCCTAGCTGACCGCCTAGATCGGGGCGAAGAAATCACGATCATCCTTCCAATCCATCCCACCGTCATGTGGTGGAGAGATGTTTTGGATCGGGTAGTCGACGATCCTATTCCGATACCCAGCCGACAGTCCAAGCCCCTTATCGCCTTTCGTTTGGGGTCTGTTCAGGACGGTACCAAGCTCATGACTCGCAAGGTCGATGACTTACGGGAAACGGCATTCCAAATCTTCCCAGGCTTCTATCATAAGTCCGCAGCGAAACAATACGCCGAAATGATAGCCGACCTGCAGGAGTTTGCCTCAATGACATAACAGCTGGTTCGAACAACCAAGGGGGGGTGGATTTTCCGAAATTTCCCTACAGAGGATTTTTTTGATTTTTGTGTAAGCTTGCAAAAGGACGTTTCCTGAGCAAAATTTAGTTTAAATAAGCTTGTAATTCAATTAAAACATATGTTTTTACATTATTAAAGCTTTGTTTTGGGTCTGAGCTTTGACTTGGAAGCCTATAGTCACCTTTCACAAGTCCCTTGTACGGTAACATATTATTAATATATTATTTTCTTTCCAAGTAACGTACTAACCAATTATATTTAATAATGATCAATATTAATACATTAAGTAATTAAATGAATTTCAAACGAACTTTGAAGGTTCAAATGCTATGTAAGCTAGCGAAACAGTTAGTTACATTTTAGGGTAGAACTGACTACCATACATTGCGTTGGAGAAAAAGGCAATCCGAGCGTTTTCTCTGCTTCGTTCCATCTCTTGTGCTTGAATCAGATTGTGATATTGCATCAACGCAAAATGTGTGTTGCCTGACACTGGCATGTTATTCATGCCATATGCATGTTGATTGTTCCCACTCTATCTGACAGCGGTTGGGAGACTCTTCTTCTTCTTGCGCTTGGGGGATTCTTCTTCCTGTTCTTCTTCTTCTTCTTCTTCTTCTTCTTCTTCTTCTTCTTCTTCTTCTTCTTCTTCTTCTTCTTCTTTCTTCTTTTTCTTCTCTTTCATCTTCTTCACTTTCTTGACTTTCTTCTTTTCTTTCTTTTTCTGCACTTTTTTCACTTTCTTCTTTTCTTTCTTTTTTTTTTTGTGAATAACTTTTTTCACTTTCTTCTTCTCTACTTTTTTTTTCTTATTCTTATTCCCTTCTTTCTTCGTGTTATCCGTCCCCCTTCTTCTTCTTCTTCTTCTTCTTCTTCTCCACCTCCTCCTCCTCCTCCTCCTCCTTCTTCTTCTTCTTCTTCTTCTTCTTCTTCCTCCTCCTCCTCCTCTTCTTCTTCTTCTTCTTCTTCTTCTTCTTCTTATTCTTTTTCTTTTTCTTTTTCTTCTTCTTCTTTCTCTTTCTCTTTCTTCTTTGCTGCTTGAACCCCCTCCTGTATCATCCTTTGTATGTCTTCTTGACTCAAACCTGTCACATCAAAGGATGAAATGAATGTCAGCTATGAATGCAAAAAAAAAAAAAAAAAAAAAAAAAAAAAAAAAAAAAGAAAAGACCAGTGACTGGAGCGTCGACGTCGCTGTTCTTGCTGGATTTTGCGCTGGCGCCTGAATTTATGAGCAAAATATGAAATTTCAAAGGAACAAACACACACCTTTCTTGTTAGTTTTTTTTTGGTTTTTTCTTCTGCTTCTTCTCGATGAGAGCCGCGTCTTCCGACTCCGATTCTCCTTCTGCGCCTTTAATAGAAACCATTTACTTCATACGTAATAATATTATACAAAACAGCAAATAGAAAATACATAGGCGCACAAGTAGAATCGGAACAGCAAATAGAAAGATACATTGTATATGAAGGAGAAAGGAAAATCAGGAGTAATAAACGCGTCGGGCGTAAACTTTTGAGGAGTCTTTCTTTTCCTGCCGGAAATGCGCAGTGGACCATACCCAGCCGCCTTCTGTCCTTCTCTCTGTCAGATCAAACAGAAAAAGTTTTAGCGGAAGACCAAAAAAGTGAGCGAGGGGGGGAGGGGGGGAAGAAGCATTTAATATTATTATCTATACACCTTAGCTTTGTTGGCAGCCTGCGCCAGCAAGATATCCCTCTCGCGATACTTCCGCAAGACAGGGGGCTCGGTTGGGGGATCGGTTGGGCCCCCGAGGTAGGGAAGAAACATAGGCATAATTTCCTTCTCATAACTACGGGAGTGTTCAGGCAGACACAGGCTTCTATGCAAGCTAAGCATAAACTTCATGTCCATGAGTTCCATAAATTCAGTGTCACTCTCACCATTTCCGGTAGTGTCCAGGAGCCTGACGACAATTATGTGTCTTTTCTGACCTATAGCAACATCAAATGATTTCATATGCATGCAACGCAGATTAAGAACCTCTCTTAAACTGGACTGCACCCAGCTTCCTCCATCCCACTGGGAATTGAATAAATAGCCTGCAC